>JAWNGG020000465.1:0-59703 GCA_036937485.2 Tetragonisca angustula | reverse complement strand
CTGAATGGATTTGACATCACTCTACCCGCAATAATATTAGAAAAAATGACACAGGACTAACAGGTACGATGCATTACGATATATTTCGAAGTATTACACGGTTACAAACGGTTCTGCTGCATTCGATACACTGCAAGCACCAATTCCGCATATTACAGTATATTATATTTGTATACACAAACTAATCACGTTTGTGACTTTATTACACTTAATTACACCTCAATGACCCATTGCGTCGGAATTTATTAGGGAACAGTCGCATTTTATCGCGATCTAACACGAATAACCGTTAGTGACATCAAATCTGAATGGATTTGACATCACTCTACCCGCAATAATATTAGAAAAAATGACACAGGACTAACAGGTACGATGCATTACGATATATTTCGAAGTATTACACGGTTACAAACGGTTCTGCTGCATTCGATACACTGCAAGCACCAATTCCGCATATTACAGTATATTATATTTGTATACACAAACTAATCACGTTTGTGACTTTATTACACTTAATTACACCTCAATGACCCATTGCGTCGGAATTTATTAGGGAACAGTCGCATTTTATCGCGATCTAACACGAATAACCGTTAGTGACATCAAATCTGAATGGATTTGACATCACTCTACCCGCAATAATATTAGAAAAAATGACACAGGACTAACAGGTACGATGCATTACGATATATTTCCACGTATTACACGGTTACAAACGGTTCTGCTGCATTCGATACACTGCAAGCACCAATTCCGCATATTACAGTATATTATATTTGTATACACAAACTAATCACGTTTGTGACTTTATTACACTTAATTACACCTCAATGACCCATTGCGTCGGAATTTATTAGGGAACAGTCGCATTTTATCGCGATCTAACACGAATAACCGTTAGTGACATCAAATCTGAATGGATTTGACATCACTCTACCCGCAATAATATTAGAAAAAATGACACAGGACTAACAGGTACGATGCATTACGATATATTTCGAAGTATTACACGGTTACAAACGGTTCTGCTGCATTCGATACACTGCAAGCACCAATTCCGCATATTACAGTATATTATATTTGTATACACAAACTAATCACGTTTGTGACTTTATTACACTTAATTACACCTCAATGACCCATTGCGTCGGAATTTATTAGGGAACAGTCGCATTTTATCGCGATCTAACACGAATAACCGTTAGTGACATCAAATCTGAATGGATTTGACATCACTCTACCCGCAATAATATTAGAAAAAATGACACAGGACTAACAGGTACGATGCATTACGATATATTTCGAAGTATTACACGGTTACAAACGGTTCTGCTGCATTCGATACACTGCAAGCACCAATTCCGCATATTACAGTATATTATATTTGTATACACAAACTAATCACGTTTGTGACTTTATTACACTTAATTACACCTCAATGACCCATTGCGTCGGAATTTATTAGGGAACAGTCGCATTTTATCGCGATCTAACACGAATAACCGTTAGTGACATCAAATCTGAATGGATTTGACATCACTCTACCCGCAATAATATTAGAAAAAATGACACAGGACTAACAGGTACGATGCATTACGATATATTTCGAAGTATTACACGGTTACAAACGGTTCTGCTGCATTCGATACACTGCAAGCACCAATTCCGCATATTACAGTATATTATATTTGTATACACAAACTAATCACGTTTGTGACTTTATTACACTTAATTACACCTCAATGACCCATTGCGTCGGAATTTATTAGGGAACAGTCGCATTTTATCGCGATCTAACACGAATAACCGTTAGTGACATCAAATCTGAATGGATTTGACATCACTCTACCCGCAATAATATTAGAAAAAATGACACAGGACTAACAGGTACGATGCATTACGATATATTTCGAAGTATTACACGGTTACAAACGGTTCTGCTGCATTCGATACACTGCAAGCACCAATTCCGCATATTACAGTATATTATATTTGTATACACAAACTAATCACGTTTGTGACTTTATTACACTTAATTACACCTCAATGACCCATTGCGTCGGAATTTATTAGGGAACAGTCGCATTTTATCGCGATCTAACACGAATAACCGTTAGTGACATCAAATCTGAATGGATTTGACATCACTCTACCCGCAATAATATTAGAAAAAATGACACAGGACTAACAGGTACGATGCATTACGATATATTTCGAAGTATTACACGGTTACAAACGGTTCTGCTGCATTCGATACACTGCAAGCACCAATTCCGCATATTACAGTATATTATATTTGTATACACAAACTAATCACGTTTGTGACTTTATTACACTTAATTACACCTCAATGACCCATTGCGTCGGAATTTATTAGGGAACAGTCGCATTTTATCGCGATCTAACACGAATAACCGTTAGTGACATCAAATCTGAATGGATTTGACATCACTCTACCCGCAATAATATTAGAAAAAATGACACAGGACTAACAGGTACGATGCATTACGATATATTTCGAAGTATTACACGGTTACAAACGGTTCTGCTGCATTCGATACACTGCAAGCACCAATTCCGCATATTACAGTATATTATATTTGTATACACAAACTAATCACGTTTGTGACTTTATTACACTTAATTACACCTCAATGACCCATTGCGTCGGAATTTATTAGGGAACAGTCGCATTTTATCGCGATCTAACACGAATAACCGTTAGTGACATCAAATCTGAATGGATTTGACATCACTCTACCCGCAATAATATTAGAAAAAATGACACAGGACTAACAGGTACGATGCATTACGATATATTTCGAAGTATTACACGGTTACAAACGGTTCTGCTGCATTCGATACACTGCAAGCACCAATTCCGCATATTACAGTATATTATATTTGTATACACAAACTAATCACGTTTGTGACTTTATTACACTTAATTACACCTCAATGACCCATTGAGTCGGAATTTATTAGGGAACAGTCGCATTTTATCGCGATCTAACACGAATAACCGTTAGTGACATCAAATCTGAATGGATTTGACATCACTCTACCCGCAATAATATTAGAAAAAATGACACAGGACTAACAGGTACGATGCATTACGATATATTTCGAAGTATTACACGGTTACAAACGGTTCTGCTGCATTCGATACACTGCAAGCACCAATTCCGCATATTACAGTATATTATATTTGTATACACAAACTAATCACGTTTGTGACTTTATTACACTTAATTACACCTCAATGACCCATTGCGTCGGAATTTATTAGGGAACAGTCGCATTTTATCGCGATCTAACACGAATAACCGTTAGTGACATCAAATCTGAATGGATTTGACATCACTCTACCCGCAATAATATTAGAAAAAATGACACAGGACTAACAGGTACGATGCATTACGATATATTTCGAAGTATTACACGGTTACAAACGGTTCTGCTGCATTCGATACACTGCAAGCACCAATTCCGCATATTACAGTATATTATATTTGTATACACAAACTAATCACGTTTGTGACTTTATTACACTTAATTACACCTCAATGACCCATTGCGTCGGAATTTATTAGGGAACAGTCGCATTTTATCGCGATCTAACACGAATAACCGTTAGTGACATCAAATCTGAATGGATTTGACATCACTCTACCCGCAATAATATTAGAAAAAATGACACAGGACTAACAGGTACGATGCATTACGATATATTTCCACGTATTACACGGTTACAAACGGTTCTGCTGCATTCGATACACTGCAAGCACCAATTCCGCATATTACAGTATATTATATTTGTATACACAAACTAATCACGTTTGTGACTTTATTACACTTAATTACACCTCAATGACCCATTGCGTCGGAATTTATTAGGGAACAGTCGCATTTTATCGCGATCTAACACGAATAACCGTTAGTGACATCAAATCTGAATGGATTTGACATCACTCTACCCGCAATAATATTAGAAAAAATGACACAGGACTAACAGGTACGATGCATTACGATATATTTCGAAGTATTACACGGTTACAAACGGTTCTGCTGCATTCGATACACTGCAAGCACCAATTCCGCATATTACAGTATATTATATTTGTATACACAAACTAATCACGTTTGTGACTTTATTACACTTAATTACACCTCAATGACCCATTGCGTCGGAATTTATTAGGGAACAGTCGCATTTTATCGCGATCTAACACGAATAACCGTTAGTGACATCAAATCTGAATGGATTTGACATCACTCTACCCGCAATAATATTAGAAAAAATGACACAGGACTAACAGGTACGATGCATTACGATATATTTCGAAGTATTACACGGTTACAAACGGTTCTGCTGCATTCGATACACTGCAAGCACCAATTCCGCATATTACAGTATATTATATTTGTATACACAAACTAATCACGTTTGTGACTTTATTACACTTAATTACACCTCAATGACCCATTGCGTCGGAATTTATTAGGGAACAGTCGCATTTTATCGCGATCTAACACGAATAACCGTTAGTGACATCAAATCTGAATGGATTTGACATCACTCTACCCGCAATAATATTAGAAAAAATGACACAGGACTAACAGGTACGATGCATTACGATATATTTCGAAGTATTACACGGTTACAAACGGTTCTGCTGCATTCGATACACTGCAAGCACCAATTCCGCATATTACAGTATATTATATTTGTATACACAAACTAATCACGTTTGTGACTTTATTACACTTAATTACACCTCAATGACCCATTGCGTCGGAATTTATTAGGGAACAGTCGCATTTTATCGCGATCTAACACGAATAACCGTTAGTGACATCAAATCTGAATGGATTTGACATCACTCTACCCGCAATAATATTAGAAAAAATGACACAGGACTAACAGGTACGATGCATTACGATATATTTCGAAGTATTACACGGTTACAAACGGTTCTGCTGCATTCGATACACTGCAAGCACCAATTCCGCATATTACAGTATATTATATTTGTATACACAAACTAATCACGTTTGTGACTTTATTACACTTAATTACACCTCAATGACCCATTGCGTCGGAATTTATTAGGGAACAGTCGCATTTTATCGCGATCTAACACGAATAACCGTTAGTGACATCAAATCTGAATGGATTTGACATCACTCTACCCGCAATAATATTAGAAAAAATGACACAGGACTAACAGGTACGATGCATTACGATATATTTCGAAGTATTACACGGTTACAAACGGTTCTGCTGCATTCGATACACTGCAAGCACCAATTCCGCATATTACAGTATATTATATTTGTATACACAAACTAATCACGTTTGTGACTTTATTACACTTAATTACACCTCAATGACCCATTGCGTCGGAATTTATTAGGGAACAGTCGCATTTTATCGCGATCTAACACGAATAACCGTTAGTGACATCAAATCTGAATGGATTTGACATCACTCTACCCGCAATAATATTAGAAAAAATGACACAGGACTAACAGGTACGATGCATTACGATATATTTCGAAGTATTACACGGTTACAAACGGTTCTGCTGCATTCGATACACTGCAAGCACCAATTCCGCATATTACAGTATATTATATTTGTATACACAAACTAATCACGTTTGTGACTTTATTACACTTAATTACACCTCAATGACCCATTGCGTCGGAATTTATTAGGGAACAGTCGCATTTTATCGCGATCTAACACGAATAACCGTTAGTGACATCAAATCTGAATGGATTTGACATCACTCTACCCGCAATAATATTAGAAAAAATGACACAGGACTAACAGGTACGATGCATTACGATATATTTCGAAGTATTACACGGTTACAAACGGTTCTGCTGCATTCGATACACTGCAAGCACCAATTCCGCATATTACAGTATATTATATTTGTATACACAAACTAATCACGTTTGTGACTTTATTACACTTAATTACACCTCAATGACCCATTGCGTCGGAATTTATTAGGGAACAGTCGCATTTTATCGCGATCTAACACGAATAACCGTTAGTGACATCAAATCTGAATGGATTTGACATCACTCTACCCGCAATAATATTAGAAAAAATGACACAGGACTAACAGGTACGATGCATTACGATATATTTCGAAGTATTACACGGTTACAAACGGTTCTGCTGCATTCGATACACTGCAAGCACCAATTCCGCATATTACAGTATATTATATTTGTATACACAAACTAATCACGTTTGTGACTTTATTACACTTAATTACACCTCAATGACCCATTGCGTCGGAATTTATTAGGGAACAGTCGCATTTTATCGCGATCTAACACGAATAACCGTTAGTGACATCAAATCTGAATGGATTTGACATCACTCTACCCGCAATAATATTAGAAAAAATGACACAGGACTAACAGGTACGATGCATTACGATATATTTCGAAGTATTACACGGTTACAAACGGTTCTGCTGCATTCGATACACTGCAAGCACCAATTCCGCATATTACAGTATATTATATTTGTATACACAAACTAATCACGTTTGTGACTTTATTACACTTAATTACACCTCAATGACCCATTGCGTCGGAATTTATTAGGGAACAGTCGCATTTTATCGCGATCTAACACGAATAACCGTTAGTGACATCAAATCTGAATGGATTTGACATCACTCTACCCGCAATAATATTAGAAAAAATGACACAGGACTAACAGGTACGATGCATTACGATATATTTCGAAGTATTACACGGTTACAAACGGTTCTGCTGCATTCGATACACTGCAAGCACCAATTCCGCATATTACAGTATATTATATTTGTATACACAAACTAATCACGTTTGTGACTTTATTACACTTAATTACACCTCAATGACCCATTGCGTCGGAATTTATTAGGGAACAGTCGCATTTTATCGCGATCTAACACGAATAACCGTTAGTGACATCAAATCTGAATGGATTTGACATCACTCTACCCGCAATAATATTAGAAAAAATGACACAGGACTAACAGGTACGATGCATTACGATATATTTCGAAGTATTACACGGTTACAAACGGTTCTGCTGCATTCGATACACTGCAAGCACCAATTCCGCATATTACAGTATATTATATTTGTATACACAAACTAATCACGTTTGTGACTTTATTACACTTAATTACACCTCAATGACCCATTGCGTCGGAATTTATTAGGGAACAGTCGCATTTTATCGCGATCTAACACGAATAACCGTTAGTGACATCAAATCTGAATGGATTTGACATCACTCTACCCGCAATAATATTAGAAAAAATGACACAGGACTAACAGGTACGATGCATTACGATATATTTCGAAGTATTACACGGTTACAAACGGTTCTGCTGCATTCGATACACTGCAAGCACCAATTCCGCATATTACAGTATATTATATTTGTATACACAAACTAATCACGTTTGTGACTTTATTACACTTAATTACACCTCAATGACCCATTGCGTCGGAATTTATTAGGGAACAGTCGCATTTTATCGCGATCTAACACGAATAACCGTTAGTGACATCAAATCTGAATGGATTTGACATCACTCTACCCGCAATAATATTAGAAAAAATGACACAGGACTAACAGGTACGATGCATTACGATATATTTCGAAGTATTACACGGTTACAAACGGTTCTGCTGCATTCGATACACTGCAAGCACCAATTCCGCATATTACAGTATATTATATTTGTATACACAAACTAATCACGTTTGTGACTTTATTACACTTAATTACACCTCAATGACCCATTGCGTCGGAATTTATTAGGGAACAGTCGCATTTTATCGCGATCTAACACGAATAACCGTTAGTGACATCAAATCTGAATGGATTTGACATCACTCTACCCGCAATAATATTAGAAAAAATGACACAGGACTAACAGGTACGATGCATTACGATATATTTCGAAGTATTACACGGTTACAAACGGTTCTGCTGCATTCGATACACTGCAAGCACCAATTCCGCATATTACAGTATATTATATTTGTATACACAAACTAATCACGTTTGTGACTTTATTACACTTAATTACACCTCAATGACCCATTGCGTCGGAATTTATTAGGGAACAGTCGCATTTTATCGCGATCTAACACGAATAACCGTTAGTGACATCAAATCTGAATGGATTTGACATCACTCTACCCGCAATAATATTAGAAAAAATGACACAGGACTAACAGGTACGATGCATTACGATATATTTCGAAGTATTACACGGTTACAAACGGTTCTGCTGCATTCGATACACTGCAAGCACCAATTCCGCATATTACAGTATATTATATTTGTATACACAAACTAATCACGTTTGTGACTTTATTACACTTAATTACACCTCAATGACCCATTGCGTCGGAATTTATTAGGGAACAGTCGCATTTTATCGCGATCTAACACGAATAACCGTTAGTGACATCAAATCTGAATGGATTTGACATCACTCTACCCGCAATAATATTAGAAAAAATGACACAGGACTAACAGGTACGATGCATTACGATATATTTCGAAGTATTACACGGTTACAAACGGTTCTGCTGCATTCGATACACTGCAAGCACCAATTCCGCATATTACAGTATATTATATTTGTATACACAAACTAATCACGTTTGTGACTTTATTACACTTAATTACACCTCAATGACCCATTGCGTCGGAATTTATTAGGGAACAGTCGCATTTTATCGCGATCTAACACGAATAACCGTTAGTGACATCAAATCTGAATGGATTTGACATCACTCTACCCGCAATAATATTAGAAAAAATGACACAGGACTAACAGGTACGATGCATTACGATATATTTCGAAGTATTACACGGTTACAAACGGTTCTGCTGCATTCGATACACTGCAAGCACCAATTCCGCATATTACAGTATATTATATTTGTATACACAAACTAATCACGTTTGTGACTTTATTACACTTAATTACACCTCAATGACCCATTGCGTCGGAATTTATTAGGGAACAGTCGCATTTTATCGCGATCTAACACGAATAACCGTTAGTGACATCAAATCTGAATGGATTTGACATCACTCTACCCGCAATAATATTAGAAAAAATGACACAGGACTAACAGGTACGATGCATTACGATATATTTCGAAGTATTACACGGTTACAAACGGTTCTGCTGCATTCGATACACTGCAAGCACCAATTCCGCATATTACAGTATATTATATTTGTATACACAAACTAATCACGTTTGTGACTTTATTACACTTAATTACACCTCAATGACCCATTGCGTCGGAATTTATTAGGGAACAGTCGCATTTTATCGCGATCTAACACGAATAACCGTTAGTGACATCAAATCTGAATGGATTTGACATCACTCTACCCGCAATAATATTAGAAAAAATGACACAGGACTAACAGGTACGATGCATTACGATATATTTCGAAGTATTACACGGTTACAAACGGTTCTGCTGCATTCGATACACTGCAAGCACCAATTCCGCATATTACAGTATATTATATTTGTATACACAAACTAATCACGTTTGTGACTTTATTACACTTAATTACACCTCAATGACCCATTGCGTCGGAATTTATTAGGGAACAGTCGCATTTTATCGCGATCTAACACGAATAACCGTTAGTGACATCAAATCTGAATGGATTTGACATCACTCTACCCGCAATAATATTAGAAAAAATGACACAGGACTAACAGGTACGATGCATTACGATATATTTCGAAGTATTACACGGTTACAAACGGTTCTGCTGCATTCGATACACTGCAAGCACCAATTCCGCATATTACAGTATATTATATTTGTATACACAAACTAATCACGTTTGTGACTTTATTACACTTAATTACACCTCAATGACCCATTGCGTCGGAATTTATTAGGGAACAGTCGCATTTTATCGCGATCTAACACGAATAACCGTTAGTGACATCAAATCTGAATGGATTTGACATCACTCTACCCGCAATAATATTAGAAAAAATGACACAGGACTAACAGGTACGATGCATTACGATATATTTCGAAGTATTACACGGTTACAAACGGTTCTGCTGCATTCGATACACTGCAAGCACCAATTCCGCATATTACAGTATATTATATTTGTATACACAAACTAATCACGTTTGTGACTTTATTACACTTAATTACACCTCAATGACCCATTGCGTCGGAATTTATTAGGGAACAGTCGCATTTTATCGCGATCTAACACGAATAACCGTTAGTGACATCAAATCTGAATGGATTTGACATCACTCTACCCGCAATAATATTAGAAAAAATGACACAGGACTAACAGGTACGATGCATTACGATATATTTCGAAGTATTACACGGTTACAAACGGTTCTGCTGCATTCGATACACTGCAAGCACCAATTCCGCATATTACAGTATATTATATTTGTATACACAAACTAATCACGTTTGTGACTTTATTACACTTAATTACACCTCAATGACCCATTGCGTCGGAATTTATTAGGGAACAGTCGCATTTTATCGCGATCTAACACGAATAACCGTTAGTGACATCAAATCTGAATGGATTTGACATCACTCTACCCGCAATAATATTAGAAAAAATGACACAGGACTAACAGGTACGATGCATTACGATATATTTCGAAGTATTACACGGTTACAAACGGTTCTGCTGCATTCGATACACTGCAAGCACCAATTCCGCATATTACAGTATATTATATTTGTATACACAAACTAATCACGTTTGTGACTTTATTACACTTAATTACACCTCAATGACCCATTGCGTCGGAATTTATTAGGGAACAGTCGCATTTTATCGCGATCTAACACGAATAACCGTTAGTGACATCAAATCTGAATGGATTTGACATCACTCTACCCGCAATAATATTAGAAAAAATGACACAGGACTAACAGGTACGATGCATTACGATATATTTCGAAGTATTACACGGTTACAAACGGTTCTGCTGCATTCGATACACTGCAAGCACCAATTCCGCATATTACAGTATATTATATTTGTATACACAAACTAATCACGTTTGTGACTTTATTACACTTAATTACACCTCAATGACCCATTGCGTCGGAATTTATTAGGGAACAGTCGCATTTTATCGCGATCTAACACGAATAACCGTTAGTGACATCAAATCTGAATGGATTTGACATCACTCTACCCGCAATAATATTAGAAAAAATGACACAGGACTAACAGGTACGATGCATTACGATATATTTCGAAGTATTACACGGTTACAAACGGTTCTGCTGCATTCGATACACTGCAAGCACCAATTCCGCATATTACAGTATATTATATTTGTATACACAAACTAATCACGTTTGTGACTTTATTACACTTAATTACACCTCAATGACCCATTGCGTCGGAATTTATTAGGGAACAGTCGCATTTTATCGCGATCTAACACGAATAACCGTTAGTGACATCAAATCTGAATGGATTTGACATCACTCTACCCGCAATAATATTAGAAAAAATGACACAGGACTAACAGGTACGATGCATTACGATATATTTCGAAGTATTACACGGTTACAAACGGTTCTGCTGCATTCGATACACTGCAAGCACCAATTCCGCATATTACAGTATATTATATTTGTATACACAAACTAATCACGTTTGTGACTTTATTACACTTAATTACACCTCAATGACCCATTGCGTCGGAATTTATTAGGGAACAGTCGCATTTTATCGCGATCTAACACGAATAACCGTTAGTGACATCAAATCTGAATGGATTTGACATCACTCTACCCGCAATAATATTAGAAAAAATGACACAGGACTAACAGGTACGATGCATTACGATATATTTCGAAGTATTACACGGTTACAAACGGTTCTGCTGCATTCGATACACTGCAAGCACCAATTCCGCATATTACAGTATATTATATTTGTATACACAAACTAATCACGTTTGTGACTTTATTACACTTAATTACACCTCAATGACCCATTGCGTCGGAATTTATTAGGGAACAGTCGCATTTTATCGCGATCTAACACGAATAACCGTTAGTGACATCAAATCTGAATGGATTTGACATCACTCTACCCGCAATAATATTAGAAAAAATGACACAGGACTAACAGGTACGATGCATTACGATATATTTCGAAGTATTACACGGTTACAAACGGTTCTGCTGCATTCGATACACTGCAAGCACCAATTCCGCATATTACAGTATATTATATTTGTATACACAAACTAATCACGTTTGTGACTTTATTACACTTAATTACACCTCAATGACCCATTGCGTCGGAATTTATTAGGGAACAGTCGCATTTTATCGCGATCTAACACGAATAACCGTTAGTGACATCAAATCTGAATGGATTTGACATCACTCTACCCGCAATAATATTAGAAAAAATGACACAGGACTAACAGGTACGATGCATTACGATATATTTCGAAGTATTACACGGTTACAAACGGTTCTGCTGCATTCGATACACTGCAAGCACCAATTCCGCATATTACAGTATATTATATTTGTATACACAAACTAATCACGTTTGTGACTTTATTACACTTAATTACACCTCAATGACCCATTGCGTCGGAATTTATTAGGGAACAGTCGCATTTTATCGCGATCTAACACGAATAACCGTTAGTGACATCAAATCTGAATGGATTTGACATCACTCTACCCGCAATAATATTAGAAAAAATGACACAGGACTAACAGGTACGATGCATTACGATATATTTCGAAGTATTACACGGTTACAAACGGTTCTGCTGCATTCGATACACTGCAAGCACCAATTCCGCATATTACAGTATATTATATTTGTATACACAAACTAATCACGTTTGTGACTTTATTACACTTAATTACACCTCAATGACCCATTGCGTCGGAATTTATTAGGGAACAGTCGCATTTTATCGCGATCTAACACGAATAACCGTTAGTGACATCAAATCTGAATGGATTTGACATCACTCTACCCGCAATAATATTAGAAAAAATGACACAGGACTAACAGGTACGATGCATTACGATATATTTCGAAGTATTACACGGTTACAAACGGTTCTGCTGCATTCGATACACTGCAAGCACCAATTCCGCATATTACAGTATATTATATTTGTATACACAAACTAATCACGTTTGTGACTTTATTACACTTAATTACACCTCAATGACCCATTGCGTCGGAATTTATTAGGGAACAGTCGCATTTTATCGCGATCTAACACGAATAACCGTTAGTGACATCAAATCTGAATGGATTTGACATCACTCTACCCGCAATAATATTAGAAAAAATGACACAGGACTAACAGGTACGATGCATTACGATATATTTCGAAGTATTACACGGTTACAAACGGTTCTGCTGCATTCGATACACTGCAAGCACCAATTCCGCATATTACAGTATATTATATTTGTATACACAAACTAATCACGTTTGTGACTTTATTACACTTAATTACACCTCAATGACCCATTGCGTCGGAATTTATTAGGGAACAGTCGCATTTTATCGCGATCTAACACGAATAACCGTTAGTGACATCAAATCTGAATGGATTTGACATCACTCTACCCGCAATAATATTAGAAAAAATGACACAGGACTAACAGGTACGATGCATTACGATATATTTCGAAGTATTACACGGTTACAAACGGTTCTGCTGCATTCGATACACTGCAAGCACCAATTCCGCATATTACAGTATATTATATTTGTATACACAAACTAATCACGTTTGTGACTTTATTACACTTAATTACACCTCAATGACCCATTGCGTCGGAATTTATTAGGGAACAGTCGCATTTTATCGCGATCTAACACGAATAACCGTTAGTGACATCAAATCTGAATGGATTTGACATCACTCTACCCGCAATAATATTAGAAAAAATGACACAGGACTAACAGGTACGATGCATTACGATATATTTCGAAGTATTACACGGTTACAAACGGTTCTGCTGCATTCGATACACTGCAAGCACCAATTCCGCATATTACAGTATATTATATTTGTATACACAAACTAATCACGTTTGTGACTTTATTACACTTAATTACACCTCAATGACCCATTGCGTCGGAATTTATTAGGGAACAGTCGCATTTTATCGCGATCTAACACGAATAACCGTTAGTGACATCAAATCTGAATGGATTTGACATCACTCTACCCGCAATAATATTAGAAAAAATGACACAGGACTAACAGGTACGATGCATTACGATATATTTCGAAGTATTACACGGTTACAAACGGTTCTGCTGCATTCGATACACTGCAAGCACCAATTCCGCATATTACAGTATATTATATTTGTATACACAAACTAATCACGTTTGTGACTTTATTACACTTAATTACACCTCAATGACCCATTGCGTCGGAATTTATTAGGGAACAGTCGCATTTTATCGCGATCTAACACGAATAACCGTTAGTGACATCAAATCTGAATGGATTTGACATCACTCTACCCGCAATAATATTAGAAAAAATGACACAGGACTAACAGGTACGATGCATTACGATATATTTCGAAGTATTACACGGTTACAAACGGTTCTGCTGCATTCGATACACTGCAAGCACCAATTCCGCATATTACAGTATATTATATTTGTATACACAAACTAATCACGTTTGTGACTTTATTACACTTAATTACACCTCAATGACCCATTGCGTCGGAATTTATTAGGGAACAGTCGCATTTTATCGCGATCTAACACGAATAACCGTTAGTGACATCAAATCTGAATGGATTTGACATCACTCTACCCGCAATAATATTAGAAAAAATGACACAGGACTAACAGGTACGATGCATTACGATATATTTCGAAGTATTACACGGTTACAAACGGTTCTGCTGCATTCGATACACTGCAAGCACCAATTCCGCATATTACAGTATATTATATTTGTATACACAAACTAATCACGTTTGTGACTTTATTACACTTAATTACACCTCAATGACCCATTGCGTCGGAATTTATTAGGGAACAGTCGCATTTTATCGCGATCTAACACGAATAACCGTTAGTGACATCAAATCTGAATGGATTTGACATCACTCTACCCGCAATAATATTAGAAAAAATGACACAGGACTAACAGGTACGATGCATTACGATATATTTCGAAGTATTACACGGTTACAAACGGTTCTGCTGCATTCGATACACTGCAAGCACCAATTCCGCATATTACAGTATATTATATTTGTATACACAAACTAATCACGTTTGTGACTTTATTACACTTAATTACACCTCAATGACCCATTGCGTCGGAATTTATTAGGGAACAGTCGCATTTTATCGCGATCTAACACGAATAACCGTTAGTGACATCAAATCTGAATGGATTTGACATCACTCTACCCGCAATAATATTAGAAAAAATGACACAGGACTAACAGGTACGATGCATTACGATATATTTCGAAGTATTACACGGTTACAAACGGTTCTGCTGCATTCGATACACTGCAAGCACCAATTCCGCATATTACAGTATATTATATTTGTATACACAAACTAATCACGTTTGTGACTTTATTACACTTAATTACACCTCAATGACCCATTGCGTCGGAATTTATTAGGGAACAGTCGCATTTTATCGCGATCTAACACGAATAACCGTTAGTGACATCAAATCTGAATGGATTTGACATCACTCTACCCGCAATAATATTAGAAAAAATGACACAGGACTAACAGGTACGATGCATTACGATATATTTCGAAGTATTACACGGTTACAAACGGTTCTGCTGCATTCGATACACTGCAAGCACCAATTCCGCATATTACAGTATATTATATTTGTATACACAAACTAATCACGTTTGTGACTTTATTACACTTAATTACACCTCAATGACCCATTGCGTCGGAATTTATTAGGGAACAGTCGCATTTTATCGCGATCTAACACGAATAACCGTTAGTGACATCAAATCTGAATGGATTTGACATCACTCTACCCGCAATAATATTAGAAAAAATGACACAGGACTAACAGGTACGATGCATTACGATATATTTCGAAGTATTACACGGTTACAAACGGTTCTGCTGCATTCGATACACTGCAAGCACCAATTCCGCATATTACAGTATATTATATTTGTATACACAAACTAATCACGTTTGTGACTTTATTACACTTAATTACACCTCAATGACCCATTGCGTCGGAATTTATTAGGGAACAGTCGCATTTTATCGCGATCTAACACGAATAACCGTTAGTGACATCAAATCTGAATGGATTTGACATCACTCTACCCGCAATAATATTAGAAAAAATGACACAGGACTAACAGGTACGATGCATTACGATATATTTCGAAGTATTACACGGTTACAAACGGTTCTGCTGCATTCGATACACTGCAAGCACCAATTCCGCATATTACAGTATATTATATTTGTATACACAAACTAATCACGTTTGTGACTTTATTACACTTAATTACACCTCAATGACCCATTGCGTCGGAATTTATTAGGGAACAGTCGCATTTTATCGCGATCTAACACGAATAACCGTTAGTGACATCAAATCTGAATGGATTTGACATCACTCTACCCGCAATAATATTAGAAAAAATGACACAGGACTAACAGGTACGATGCATTACGATATATTTCGAAGTATTACACGGTTACAAACGGTTCTGCTGCATTCGATACACTGCAAGCACCAATTCCGCATATTACAGTATATTATATTTGTATACACAAACTAATCACGTTTGTGACTTTATTACACTTAATTACACCTCAATGACCCATTGCGTCGGAATTTATTAGGGAACAGTCGCATTTTATCGCGATCTAACACGAATAACCGTTAGTGACATCAAATCTGAATGGATTTGACATCACTCTACCCGCAATAATATTAGAAAAAATGACACAGGACTAACAGGTACGATGCATTACGATATATTTCGAAGTATTACACGGTTACAAACGGTTCTGCTGCATTCGATACACTGCAAGCACCAATTCCGCATATTACAGTATATTATATTTGTATACACAAACTAATCACGTTTGTGACTTTATTACACTTAATTACACCTCAATGACCCATTGCGTCGGAATTTATTAGGGAACAGTCGCATTTTATCGCGATCTAACACGAATAACCGTTAGTGACATCAAATCTGAATGGATTTGACATCACTCTACCCGCAATAATATTAGAAAAAATGACACAGGACTAACAGGTACGATGCATTACGATATATTTCGAAGTATTACACGGTTACAAACGGTTCTGCTGCATTCGATACACTGCAAGCACCAATTCCGCATATTACAGTATATTATATTTGTATACACAAACTAATCACGTTTGTGACTTTATTACACTTAATTACACCTCAATGACCCATTGCGTCGGAATTTATTAGGGAACAGTCGCATTTTATCGCGATCTAACACGAATAACCGTTAGTGACATCAAATCTGAATGGATTTGACATCACTCTACCCGCAATAATATTAGAAAAAATGACACAGGACTAACAGGTACGATGCATTACGATATATTTCGAAGTATTACACGGTTACAAACGGTTCTGCTGCATTCGATACACTGCAAGCACCAATTCCGCATATTACAGTATATTATATTTGTATACACAAACTAATCACGTTTGTGACTTTATTACACTTAATTACACCTCAATGACCCATTGCGTCGGAATTTATTAGGGAACAGTCGCATTTTATCGCGATCTAACACGAATAACCGTTAGTGACATCAAATCTGAATGGATTTGACATCACTCTACCCGCAATAATATTAGAAAAAATGACACAGGACTAACAGGTACGATGCATTACGATATATTTCGAAGTATTACACGGTTACAAACGGTTCTGCTGCATTCGATACACTGCAAGCACCAATTCCGCATATTACAGTATATTATATTTGTATACACAAACTAATCACGTTTGTGACTTTATTACACTTAATTACACCTCAATGACCCATTGCGTCGGAATTTATTAGGGAACAGTCGCATTTTATCGCGATCTAACACGAATAACCGTTAGTGACATCAAATCTGAATGGATTTGACATCACTCTACCCGCAATAATATTAGAAAAAATGACACAGGACTAACAGGTACGATGCATTACGATATATTTCGAAGTATTACACGGTTACAAACGGTTCTGCTGCATTCGATACACTGCAAGCACCAATTCCGCATATTACAGTATATTATATTTGTATACACAAACTAATCACGTTTGTGACTTTATTACACTTAATTACACCTCAATGACCCATTGCGTCGGAATTTATTAGGGAACAGTCGCATTTTATCGCGATCTAACACGAATAACCGTTAGTGACATCAAATCTGAATGGATTTGACATCACTCTACCCGCAATAATATTAGAAAAAATGACACAGGACTAACAGGTACGATGCATTACGATATATTTCGAAGTATTACACGGTTACAAACGGTTCTGCTGCATTCGATACACTGCAAGCACCAATTCCGCATATTACAGTATATTATATTTGTATACACAAACTAATCACGTTTGTGACTTTATTACACTTAATTACACCTCAATGACCCATTGCGTCGGAATTTATTAGGGAACAGTCGCATTTTATCGCGATCTAACACGAATAACCGTTAGTGACATCAAATCTGAATGGATTTGACATCACTCTACCCGCAATAATATTAGAAAAAATGACACAGGACTAACAGGTACGATGCATTACGATATATTTCGAAGTATTACACGGTTACAAACGGTTCTGCTGCATTCGATACACTGCAAGCACCAATTCCGCATATTACAGTATATTATATTTGTATACACAAACTAATCACGTTTGTGACTTTATTACACTTAATTACACCTCAATGACCCATTGCGTCGGAATTTATTAGGGAACAGTCGCATTTTATCGCGATCTAACACGAATAACCGTTAGTGACATCAAATCTGAATGGATTTGACATCACTCTACCCGCAATAATATTAGAAAAAATGACACAGGACTAACAGGTACGATGCATTACGATATATTTCGAAGTATTACACGGTTACAAACGGTTCTGCTGCATTCGATACACTGCAAGCACCAATTCCGCATATTACAGTATATTATATTTGTATACACAAACTAATCACGTTTGTGACTTTATTACACTTAATTACACCTCAATGACCCATTGCGTCGGAATTTATTAGGGAACAGTCGCATTTTATCGCGATCTAACACGAATAACCGTTAGTGACATCAAATCTGAATGGATTTGACATCACTCTACCCGCAATAATATTAGAAAAAATGACACAGGACTAACAGGTACGATGCATTACGATATATTTCGAAGTATTACACGGTTACAAACGGTTCTGCTGCATTCGATACACTGCAAGCACCAATTCCGCATATTACAGTATATTATATTTGTATACACAAACTAATCACGTTTGTGACTTTATTACACTTAATTACACCTCAATGACCCATTGCGTCGGAATTTATTAGGGAACAGTCGCATTTTATCGCGATCTAACACGAATAACCGTTAGTGACATCAAATCTGAATGGATTTGACATCACTCTACCCGCAATAATATTAGAAAAAATGACACAGGACTAACAGGTACGATGCATTACGATATATTTCGAAGTATTACACGGTTACAAACGGTTCTGCTGCATTCGATACACTGCAAGCACCAATTCCGCATATTACAGTATATTATATTTGTATACACAAACTAATCACGTTTGTGACTTTATTACACTTAATTACACCTCAATGACCCATTGCGTCGGAATTTATTAGGGAACAGTCGCATTTTATCGCGATCTAACACGAATAACCGTTAGTGACATCAAATCTGAATGGATTTGACATCACTCTACCCGCAATAATATTAGAAAAAATGACACAGGACTAACAGGTACGATGCATTACGATATATTTCGAAGTATTACACGGTTACAAACGGTTCTGCTGCATTCGATACACTGCAAGCACCAATTCCGCATATTACAGTATATTATATTTGTATACACAAACTAATCACGTTTGTGACTTTATTACACTTAATTACACCTCAATGACCCATTGCGTCGGAATTTATTAGGGAACAGTCGCATTTTATCGCGATCTAACACGAATAACCGTTAGTGACATCAAATCTGAATGGATTTGACATCACTCTACCCGCAATAATATTAGAAAAAATGACACAGGACTAACAGGTACGATGCATTACGATATATTTCGAAGTATTACACGGTTACAAACGGTTCTGCTGCATTCGATACACTGCAAGCACCAATTCCGCATATTACAGTATATTATATTTGTATACACAAACTAATCACGTTTGTGACTTTATTACACTTAATTACACCTCAATGACCCATTGCGTCGGAATTTATTAGGGAACAGTCGCATTTTATCGCGATCTAACACGAATAACCGTTAGTGACATCAAATCTGAATGGATTTGACATCACTCTACCCGCAATAATATTAGAAAAAATGACACAGGACTAACAGGTACGATGCATTACGATATATTTCGAAGTATTACACGGTTACAAACGGTTCTGCTGCATTCGATACACTGCAAGCACCAATTCCGCATATTACAGTATATTATATTTGTATACACAAACTAATCACGTTTGTGACTTTATTACACTTAATTACACCTCAATGACCCATTGCGTCGGAATTTATTAGGGAACAGTCGCATTTTATCGCGATCTAACACGAATAACCGTTAGTGACATCAAATCTGAATGGATTTGACATCACTCTACCCGCAATAATATTAGAAAAAATGACACAGGACTAACAGGTACGATGCATTACGATATATTTCGAAGTATTACACGGTTACAAACGGTTCTGCTGCATTCGATACACTGCAAGCACCAATTCCGCATATTACAGTATATTATATTTGTATACACAAACTAATCACGTTTGTGACTTTATTACACTTAATTACACCTCAATGACCCATTGCGTCGGAATTTATTAGGGAACAGTCGCATTTTATCGCGATCTAACACGAATAACCGTTAGTGACATCAAATCTGAATGGATTTGACATCACTCTACCCGCAATAATATTAGAAAAAATGACACAGGACTAACAGGTACGATGCATTACGATATATTTCGAAGTATTACACGGTTACAAACGGTTCTGCTGCATTCGATACACTGCAAGCACCAATTCCGCATATTACAGTATATTATATTTGTATACACAAACTAATCACGTTTGTGACTTTATTACACTTAATTACACCTCAATGACCCATTGCGTCGGAATTTATTAGGGAACAGTCGCATTTTATCGCGATCTAACACGAATAACCGTTAGTGACATCAAATCTGAATGGATTTGACATCACTCTACCCGCAATAATATTAGAAAAAATGACACAGGACTAACAGGTACGATGCATTACGATATATTTCGAAGTATTACACGGTTACAAACGGTTCTGCTGCATTCGATACACTGCAAGCACCAATTCCGCATATTACAGTATATTATATTTGTATACACAAACTAATCACGTTTGTGACTTTATTACACTTAATTACACCTCAATGACCCATTGCGTCGGAATTTATTAGGGAACAGTCGCATTTTATCGCGATCTAACACGAATAACCGTTAGTGACATCAAATCTGAATGGATTTGACATCACTCTACCCGCAATAATATTAGAAAAAATGACACAGGACTAACAGGTACGATGCATTACGATATATTTCGAAGTATTACACGGTTACAAACGGTTCTGCTGCATTCGATACACTGCAAGCACCAATTCCGCATATTACAGTATATTATATTTGTATACACAAACTAATCACGTTTGTGACTTTATTACACTTAATTACACCTCAATGACCCATTGCGTCGGAATTTATTAGGGAACAGTCGCATTTTATCGCGATCTAACACGAATAACCGTTAGTGACATCAAATCTGAATGGATTTGACATCACTCTACCCGCAATAATATTAGAAAAAATGACACAGGACTAACAGGTACGATGCATTACGATATATTTCGAAGTATTACACGGTTACAAACGGTTCTGCTGCATTCGATACACTGCAAGCACCAATTCCGCATATTACAGTATATTATATTTGTATACACAAACTAATCACGTTTGTGACTTTATTACACTTAATTACACCTCAATGACCCATTGCGTCGGAATTTATTAGGGAACAGTCGCATTTTATCGCGATCTAACACGAATAACCGTTAGTGACATCAAATCTGAATGGATTTGACATCACTCTACCCGCAATAATATTAGAAAAAATGACACAGGACTAACAGGTACGATGCATTACGATATATTTCGAAGTATTACACGGTTACAAACGGTTCTGCTGCATTCGATACACTGCAAGCACCAATTCCGCATATTACAGTATATTATATTTGTATACACAAACTAATCACGTTTGTGACTTTATTACACTTAATTACACCTCAATGACCCATTGCGTCGGAATTTATTAGGGAACAGTCGCATTTTATCGCGATCTAACACGAATAACCGTTAGTGACATCAAATCTGAATGGATTTGACATCACTCTACCCGCAATAATATTAGAAAAAATGACACAGGACTAACAGGTACGATGCATTACGATATATTTCGAAGTATTACACGGTTACAAACGGTTCTGCTGCATTCGATACACTGCAAGCACCAATTCCGCATATTACAGTATATTATATTTGTATACACAAACTAATCACGTTTGTGACTTTATTACACTTAATTACACCTCAATGACCCATTGCGTCGGAATTTATTAGGGAACAGTCGCATTTTATCGCGATCTAACACGAATAACCGTTAGTGACATCAAATCTGAATGGATTTGACATCACTCTACCCGCAATAATATTAGAAAAAATGACACAGGACTAACAGGTACGATGCATTACGATATATTTCGAAGTATTACACGGTTACAAACGGTTCTGCTGCATTCGATACACTGCAAGCACCAATTCCGCATATTACAGTATATTATATTTGTATACACAAACTAATCACGTTTGTGACTTTATTACACTTAATTACACCTCAATGACCCATTGCGTCGGAATTTATTAGGGAACAGTCGCATTTTATCGCGATCTAACACGAATAACCGTTAGTGACATCAAATCTGAATGGATTTGACATCACTCTACCCGCAATAATATTAGAAAAAATGACACAGGACTAACAGGTACGATGCATTACGATATATTTCGAAGTATTACACGGTTACAAACGGTTCTGCTGCATTCGATACACTGCAAGCACCAATTCCGCATATTACAGTATATTATATTTGTATACACAAACTAATCACGTTTGTGACTTTATTACACTTAATTACACCTCAATGACCCATTGCGTCGGAATTTATTAGGGAACAGTCGCATTTTATCGCGATCTAACACGAATAACCGTTAGTGACATCAAATCTGAATGGATTTGACATCACTCTACCCGCAATAATATTAGAAAAAATGACACAGGACTAACAGGTACGATGCATTACGATATATTTCGAAGTATTACACGGTTACAAACGGTTCTGCTGCATTCGATACACTGCAAGCACCAATTCCGCATATTACAGTATATTATATTTGTATACACAAACTAATCACGTTTGTGACTTTATTACACTTAATTACACCTCAATGACCCATTGCGTCGGAATTTATTAGGGAACAGTCGCATTTTATCGCGATCTAACACGAATAACCGTTAGTGACATCAAATCTGAATGGATTTGACATCACTCTACCCGCAATAATATTAGAAAAAATGACACAGGACTAACAGGTACGATGCATTACGATATATTTCGAAGTATTACACGGTTACAAACGGTTCTGCTGCATTCGATACACTGCAAGCACCAATTCCGCATATTACAGTATATTATATTTGTATACACAAACTAATCACGTTTGTGACTTTATTACACTTAATTACACCTCAATGACCCATTGCGTCGGAATTTATTAGGGAACAGTCGCATTTTATCGCGATCTAACACGAATAACCGTTAGTGACATCAAATCTGAATGGATTTGACATCACTCTACCCGCAATAATATTAGAAAAAATGACACAGGACTAACAGGTACGATGCATTACGATATATTTCGAAGTATTACACGGTTACAAACGGTTCTGCTGCATTCGATACACTGCAAGCACCAATTCCGCATATTACAGTATATTATATTTGTATACACAAACTAATCACGTTTGTGACTTTATTACACTTAATTACACCTCAATGACCCATTGCGTCGGAATTTATTAGGGAACAGTCGCATTTTATCGCGATCTAACACGAATAACCGTTAGTGACATCAAATCTGAATGGATTTGACATCACTCTACCCGCAATAATATTAGAAAAAATGACACAGGACTAACAGGTACGATGCATTACGATATATTTCGAAGTATTACACGGTTACAAACGGTTCTGCTGCATTCGATACACTGCAAGCACCAATTCCGCATATTACAGTATATTATATTTGTATACACAAACTAATCACGTTTGTGACTTTATTACACTTAATTACACCTCAATGACCCATTGCGTCGGAATTTATTAGGGAACAGTCGCATTTTATCGCGATCTAACACGAATAACCGTTAGTGACATCAAATCTGAATGGATTTGACATCACTCTACCCGCAATAATATTAGAAAAAATGACACAGGACTAACAGGTACGATGCATTACGATATATTTCGAAGTATTACACGGTTACAAACGGTTCTGCTGCATTCGATACACTGCAAGCACCAATTCCGCATATTACAGTATATTATATTTGTATACACAAACTAATCACGTTTGTGACTTTATTACACTTAATTACACCTCAATGACCCATTGCGTCGGAATTTATTAGGGAACAGTCGCATTTTATCGCGATCTAACACGAATAACCGTTAGTGACATCAAATCTGAATGGATTTGACATCACTCTACCCGCAATAATATTAGAAAAAATGACACAGGACTAACAGGTACGATGCATTACGATATATTTCGAAGTATTACACGGTTACAAACGGTTCTGCTGCATTCGATACACTGCAAGCACCAATTCCGCATATTACAGTATATTATATTTGTATACACAAACTAATCACGTTTGTGACTTTATTACACTTAATTACACCTCAATGACCCATTGCGTCGGAATTTATTAGGGAACAGTCGCATTTTATCGCGATCTAACACGAATAACCGTTAGTGACATCAAATCTGAATGGATTTGACATCACTCTACCCGCAATAATATTAGAAAAAATGACACAGGACTAACAGGTACGATGCATTACGATATATTTCGAAGTATTACACGGTTACAAACGGTTCTGCTGCATTCGATACACTGCAAGCACCAATTCCGCATATTACAGTATATTATATTTGTATACACAAACTAATCACGTTTGTGACTTTATTACACTTAATTACACCTCAATGACCCATTGCGTCGGAATTTATTAGGGAACAGTCGCATTTTATCGCGATCTAACACGAATAACCGTTAGTGACATCAAATCTGAATGGATTTGACATCACTCTACCCGCAATAATATTAGAAAAAATGACACAGGACTAACAGGTACGATGCATTACGATATATTTCGAAGTATTACACGGTTACAAACGGTTCTGCTGCATTCGATACACTGCAAGCACCAATTCCGCATATTACAGTATATTATATTTGTATACACAAACTAATCACGTTTGTGACTTTATTACACTTAATTACACCTCAATGACCCATTGCGTCGGAATTTATTAGGGAACAGTCGCATTTTATCGCGATCTAACACGAATAACCGTTAGTGACATCAAATCTGAATGGATTTGACATCACTCTACCCGCAATAATATTAGAAAAAATGACACAGGACTAACAGGTACGATGCATTACGATATATTTCGAAGTATTACACGGTTACAAACGGTTCTGCTGCATTCGATACACTGCAAGCACCAATTCCGCATATTACAGTATATTATATTTGTATACACAAACTAATCACGTTTGTGACTTTATTACACTTAATTACACCTCAATGACCCATTGCGTCGGAATTTATTAGGGAACAGTCGCATTTTATCGCGATCTAACACGAATAACCGTTAGTGACATCAAATCTGAATGGATTTGACATCACTCTACCCGCAATAATATTAGAAAAAATGACACAGGACTAACAGGTACGATGCATTACGATATATTTCGAAGTATTACACGGTTACAAACGGTTCTGCTGCATTCGATACACTGCAAGCACCAATTCCGCATATTACAGTATATTATATTTGTATACACAAACTAATCACGTTTGTGACTTTATTACACTTAATTACACCTCAATGACCCATTGCGTCGGAATTTATTAGGGAACAGTCGCATTTTATCGCGATCTAACACGAATAACCGTTAGTGACATCAAATCTGAATGGATTTGACATCACTCTACCCGCAATAATATTAGAAAAAATGACACAGGACTAACAGGTACGATGCATTACGATATATTTCGAAGTATTACACGGTTACAAACGGTTCTGCTGCATTCGATACACTGCAAGCACCAATTCCGCATATTACAGTATATTATATTTGTATACACAAACTAATCACGTTTGTGACTTTATTACACTTAATTACACCTCAATGACCCATTGCGTCGGAATTTATTAGGGAACAGTCGCATTTTATCGCGATCTAACACGAATAACCGTTAGTGACATCAAATCTGAATGGATTTGACATCACTCTACCCGCAATAATATTAGAAAAAATGACACAGGACTAACAGGTACGATGCATTACGATATATTTCGAAGTATTACACGGTTACAAACGGTTCTGCTGCATTCGATACACTGCAAGCACCAATTCCGCATATTACAGTATATTATATTTGTATACACAAACTAATCACGTTTGTGACTTTATTACACTTAATTACACCTCAATGACCCATTGCGTCGGAATTTATTAGGGAACAGTCGCATTTTATCGCGATCTAACACGAATAACCGTTAGTGACATCAAATCTGAATGGATTTGACATCACTCTACCCGCAATAATATTAGAAAAAATGACACAGGACTAACAGGTACGATGCATTACGATATATTTCGAAGTATTACACGGTTACAAACGGTTCTGCTGCATTCGATACACTGCAAGCACCAATTCCGCATATTACAGTATATTATATTTGTATACACAAACTAATCACGTTTGTGACTTTATTACACTTAATTACACCTCAATGACCCATTGCGTCGGAATTTATTAGGGAACAGTCGCATTTTATCGCGATCTAACACGAATAACCGTTAGTGACATCAAATCTGAATGGATTTGACATCACTCTACCCGCAATAATATTAGAAAAAATGACACAGGACTAACAGGTACGATGCATTACGATATATTTCGAAGTATTACACGGTTACAAACGGTTCTGCTGCATTCGATACACTGCAAGCACCAATTCCGCATATTACAGTATATTATATTTGTATACACAAACTAATCACGTTTGTGACTTTATTACACTTAATTACACCTCAATGACCCATTGCGTCGGAATTTATTAGGGAACAGTCGCATTTTATCGCGATCTAACACGAATAACCGTTAGTGACATCAAATCTGAATGGATTTGACATCACTCTACCCGCAATAATATTAGAAAAAATGACACAGGACTAACAGGTACGATGCATTACGATATATTTCGAAGTATTACACGGTTACAAACGGTTCTGCTGCATTCGATACACTGCAAGCACCAATTCCGCATATTACAGTATATTATATTTGTATACACAAACTAATCACGTTTGTGACTTTATTACACTTAATTACACCTCAATGACCCATTGCGTCGGAATTTATTAGGGAACAGTCGCATTTTATCGCGATCTAACACGAATAACCGTTAGTGACATCAAATCTGAATGGATTTGACATCACTCTACCCGCAATAATATTAGAAAAAATGACACAGGACTAACAGGTACGATGCATTACGATATATTTCGAAGTATTACACGGTTACAAACGGTTCTGCTGCATTCGATACACTGCAAGCACCAATTCCGCATATTACAGTATATTATATTTGTATACACAAACTAATCACGTTTGTGACTTTATTACACTTAATTACACCTCAATGACCCATTGCGTCGGAATTTATTAGGGAACAGTCGCATTTTATCGCGATCTAACACGAATAACCGTTAGTGACATCAAATCTGAATGGATTTGACATCACTCTACCCGCAATAATATTAGAAAAAATGACACAGGACTAACAGGTACGATGCATTACGATATATTTCGAAGTATTACACGGTTACAAACGGTTCTGCTGCATTCGATACACTGCAAGCACCAATTCCGCATATTACAGTATATTATATTTGTATACACAAACTAATCACGTTTGTGACTTTATTACACTTAATTACACCTCAATGACCCATTGCGTCGGAATTTATTAGGGAACAGTCGCATTTTATCGCGATCTAACACGAATAACCGTTAGTGACATCAAATCTGAATGGATTTGACATCACTCTACCCGCAATAATATTAGAAAAAATGACACAGGACTAACAGGTACGATGCATTACGATATATTTCGAAGTATTACACGGTTACAAACGGTTCTGCTGCATTCGATACACTGCAAGCACCAATTCCGCATATTACAGTATATTATATTTGTATACACAAACTAATCACGTTTGTGACTTTATTACACTTAATTACACCTCAATGACCCATTGCGTCGGAATTTATTAGGGAACAGTCGCATTTTATCGCGATCTAACACGAATAACCGTTAGTGACATCAAATCTGAATGGATTTGACATCACTCTACCCGCAATAATATTAGAAAAAATGACACAGGACTAACAGGTACGATGCATTACGATATATTTCGAAGTATTACACGGTTACAAACGGTTCTGCTGCATTCGATACACTGCAAGCACCAATTCCGCATATTACAGTATATTATATTTGTATACACAAACTAATCACGTTTGTGACTTTATTACACTTAATTACACCTCAATGACCCATTGCGTCGGAATTTATTAGGGAACAGTCGCATTTTATCGCGATCTAACACGAATAACCGTTAGTGACATCAAATCTGAATGGATTTGACATCACTCTACCCGCAATAATATTAGAAAAAATGACACAGGACTAACAGGTACGATGCATTACGATATATTTCGAAGTATTACACGGTTACAAACGGTTCTGCTGCATTCGATACACTGCAAGCACCAATTCCGCATATTACAGTATATTATATTTGTATACACAAACTAATCACGTTTGTGACTTTATTACACTTAATTACACCTCAATGACCCATTGCGTCGGAATTTATTAGGGAACAGTCGCATTTTATCGCGATCTAACACGAATAACCGTTAGTGACATCAAATCTGAATGGATTTGACATCACTCTACCCGCAATAATATTAGAAAAAATGACACAGGACTAACAGGTACGATGCATTACGATATATTTCGAAGTATTACACGGTTACAAACGGTTCTGCTGCATTCGATACACTGCAAGCACCAATTCCGCATATTACAGTATATTATATTTGTATACACAAACTAATCACGTTTGTGACTTTATTACACTTAATTACACCTCAATGACCCATTGCGTCGGAATTTATTAGGGAACAGTCGCATTTTATCGCGATCTAACACGAATAACCGTTAGTGACATCAAATCTGAATGGATTTGACATCACTCTACCCGCAATAATATTAGAAAAAATGACACAGGACTAACAGGTACGATGCATTACGATATATTTCGAAGTATTACACGGTTACAAACGGTTCTGCTGCATTCGATACACTGCAAGCACCAATTCCGCATATTACAGTATATTATATTTGTATACACAAACTAATCACGTTTGTGACTTTATTACACTTAATTACACCTCAATGACCCATTGCGTCGGAATTTATTAGGGAACAGTCGCATTTTATCGCGATCTAACACGAATAACCGTTAGTGACATCAAATCTGAATGGATTTGACATCACTCTACCCGCAATAATATTAGAAAAAATGACACAGGACTAACAGGTACGATGCATTACGATATATTTCGAAGTATTACACGGTTACAAACGGTTCTGCTGCATTCGATACACTGCAAGCACCAATTCCGCATATTACAGTATATTATATTTGTATACACAAACTAATCACGTTTGTGACTTTATTACACTTAATTACACCTCAATGACCCATTGCGTCGGAATTTATTAGGGAACAGTCGCATTTTATCGCGATCTAACACGAATAACCGTTAGTGACATCAAATCTGAATGGATTTGACATCACTCTACCCGCAATAATATTAGAAAAAATGACACAGGACTAACAGGTACGATGCATTACGATATATTTCGAAGTATTACACGGTTACAAACGGTTCTGCTGCATTCGATACACTGCAAGCACCAATTCCGCATATTACAGTATATTATATTTGTATACACAAACTAATCACGTTTGTGACTTTATTACACTTAATTACACCTCAATGACCCATTGCGTCGGAATTTATTAGGGAACAGTCGCATTTTATCGCGATCTAACACGAATAACCGTTAGTGACATCAAATCTGAATGGATTTGACATCACTCTACCCGCAATAATATTAGAAAAAATGACACAGGACTAACAGGTACGATGCATTACGATATATTTCGAAGTATTACACGGTTACAAACGGTTCTGCTGCATTCGATACACTGCAAGCACCAATTCCGCATATTACAGTATATTATATTTGTATACACAAACTAATCACGTTTGTGACTTTATTACACTTAATTACACCTCAATGACCCATTGCGTCGGAATTTATTAGGGAACAGTCGCATTTTATCGCGATCTAACACGAATAACCGTTAGTGACATCAAATCTGAATGGATTTGACATCACTCTACCCGCAATAATATTAGAAAAAATGACACAGGACTAACAGGTACGATGCATTACGATATATTTCGAAGTATTACACGGTTACAAACGGTTCTGCTGCATTCGATACACTGCAAGCACCAATTCCGCATATTACAGTATATTATATTTGTATACACAAACTAATCACGTTTGTGACTTTATTACACTTAATTACACCTCAATGACCCATTGCGTCGGAATTTATTAGGGAACAGTCGCATTTTATCGCGATCTAACACGAATAACCGTTAGTGACATCAAATCTGAATGGATTTGACATCACTCTACCCGCAATAATATTAGAAAAAATGACACAGGACTAACAGGTACGATGCATTACGATATATTTCGAAGTATTACACGGTTACAAACGGTTCTGCTGCATTCGATACACTGCAAGCACCAATTCCGCATATTACAGTATATTATATTTGTATACACAAACTAATCACGTTTGTGACTTTATTACACTTAATTACACCTCAATGACCCATTGCGTCGGAATTTATTAGGGAACAGTCGCATTTTATCGCGATCTAACACGAATAACCGTTAGTGACATCAAATCTGAATGGATTTGACATCACTCTACCCGCAATAATATTAGAAAAAATGACACAGGACTAACAGGTACGATGCATTACGATATATTTCGAAGTATTACACGGTTACAAACGGTTCTGCTGCATTCGATACACTGCAAGCACCAATTCCGCATATTACAGTATATTATATTTGTATACACAAACTAATCACGTTTGTGACTTTATTACACTTAATTACACCTCAATGACCCATTGCGTCGGAATTTATTAGGGAACAGTCGCATTTTATCGCGATCTAACACGAATAACCGTTAGTGACATCAAATCTGAATGGATTTGACATCACTCTACCCGCAATAATATTAGAAAAAATGACACAGGACTAACAGGTACGATGCATTACGATATATTTCGAAGTATTACACGGTTACAAACGGTTCTGCTGCATTCGATACACTGCAAGCACCAATTCCGCATATTACAGTATATTATATTTGTATACACAAACTAATCACGTTTGTGACTTTATTACACTTAATTACACCTCAATGACCCATTGCGTCGGAATTTATTAGGGAACAGTCGCATTTTATCGCGATCTAACACGAATAACCGTTAGTGACATCAAATCTGAATGGATTTGACATCACTCTACCCGCAATAATATTAGAAAAAATGACACAGGACTAACAGGTACGATGCATTACGATATATTTCGAAGTATTACACGGTTACAAACGGTTCTGCTGCATTCGATACACTGCAAGCACCAATTCCGCATATTACAGTATATTATATTTGTATACACAAACTAATCACGTTTGTGACTTTATTACACTTAATTACACCTCAATGACCCATTGCGTCGGAATTTATTAGGGAACAGTCGCATTTTATCGCGATCTAACACGAATAACCGTTAGTGACATCAAATCTGAATGGATTTGACATCACTCTACCCGCAATAATATTAGAAAAAATGACACAGGACTAACAGGTACGATGCATTACGATATATTTCGAAGTATTACACGGTTACAAACGGTTCTGCTGCATTCGATACACTGCAAGCACCAATTCCGCATATTACAGTATATTATATTTGTATACACAAACTAATCACGTTTGTGACTTTATTACACTTAATTACACCTCAATGACCCATTGCGTCGGAATTTATTAGGGAACAGTCGCATTTTATCGCGATCTAACACGAATAACCGTTAGTGACATCAAATCTGAATGGATTTGACATCACTCTACCCGCAATAATATTAGAAAAAATGACACAGGACTAACAGGTACGATGCATTACGATATATTTCGAAGTATTACACGGTTACAAACGGTTCTGCTGCATTCGATACACTGCAAGCACCAATTCCGCATATTACAGTATATTATATTTGTATACACAAACTAATCACGTTTGTGACTTTATTACACTTAATTACACCTCAATGACCCATTGCGTCGGAATTTATTAGGGAACAGTCGCATTTTATCGCGATCTAACACGAATAACCGTTAGTGACATCAAATCTGAATGGATTTGACATCACTCTACCCGCAATAATATTAGAAAAAATGACACAGGACTAACAGGTACGATGCATTACGATATATTTCGAAGTATTACACGGTTACAAACGGTTCTGCTGCATTCGATACACTGCAAGCACCAATTCCGCATATTACAGTATATTATATTTGTATACACAAACTAATCACGTTTGTGACTTTATTACACTTAATTACACCTCAATGACCCATTGCGTCGGAATTTATTAGGGAACAGTCGCATTTTATCGCGATCTAACACGAATAACCGTTAGTGACATCAAATCTGAATGGATTTGACATCACTCTACCCGCAATAATATTAGAAAAAATGACACAGGACTAACAGGTACGATGCATTACGATATATTTCGAAGTATTACACGGTTACAAACGGTTCTGCTGCATTCGATACACTGCAAGCACCAATTCCGCATATTACAGTATATTATATTTGTATACACAAACTAATCACGTTTGTGACTTTATTACACTTAATTACACCTCAATGACCCATTGCGTCGGAATTTATTAGGGAACAGTCGCATTTTATCGCGATCTAACACGAATAACCGTTAGTGACATCAAATCTGAATGGATTTGACATCACTCTACCCGCAATAATATTAGAAAAAATGACACAGGACTAACAGGTACGATGCATTACGATATATTTCGAAGTATTACACGGTTACAAACGGTTCTGCTGCATTCGATACACTGCAAGCACCAATTCCGCATATTACAGTATATTATATTTGTATACACAAACTAATCACGTTTGTGACTTTATTACACTTAATTACACCTCAATGACCCATTGCGTCGGAATTTATTAGGGAACAGTCGCATTTTATCGCGATCTAACACGAATAACCGTTAGTGACATCAAATCTGAATGGATTTGACATCACTCTACCCGCAATAATATTAGAAAAAATGACACAGGACTAACAGGTACGATGCATTACGATATATTTCGAAGTATTACACGGTTACAAACGGTTCTGCTGCATTCGATACACTGCAAGCACCAATTCCGCATATTACAGTATATTATATTTGTATACACAAACTAATCACGTTTGTGACTTTATTACACTTAATTACACCTCAATGACCCATTGCGTCGGAATTTATTAGGGAACAGTCGCATTTTATCGCGATCTAACACGAATAACCGTTAGTGACATCAAATCTGAATGGATTTGACATCACTCTACCCGCAATAATATTAGAAAAAATGACACAGGACTAACAGGTACGATGCATTACGATATATTTCGAAGTATTACACGGTTACAAACGGTTCTGCTGCATTCGATACACTGCAAGCACCAATTCCGCATATTACAGTATATTATATTTGTATACACAAACTAATCACGTTTGTGACTTTATTACACTTAATTACACCTCAATGACCCATTGCGTCGGAATTTATTAGGGAACAGTCGCATTTTATCGCGATCTAACACGAATAACCGTTAGTGACATCAAATCTGAATGGATTTGACATCACTCTACCCGCAATAATATTAGAAAAAATGACACAGGACTAACAGGTACGATGCATTACGATATATTTCGAAGTATTACACGGTTACAAACGGTTCTGCTGCATTCGATACACTGCAAGCACCAATTCCGCATATTACAGTATATTATATTTGTATACACAAACTAATCACGTTTGTGACTTTATTACACTTAATTACACCTCAATGACCCATTGCGTCGGAATTTATTAGGGAACAGTCGCATTTTATCGCGATCTAACACGAATAACCGTTAGTGACATCAAATCTGAATGGATTTGACATCACTCTACCCGCAATAATATTAGAAAAAATGACACAGGACTAACAGGTACGATGCATTACGATATATTTCGAAGTATTACACGGTTACAAACGGTTCTGCTGCATTCGATACACTGCAAGCACCAATTCCGCATATTACAGTATATTATATTTGTATACACAAACTAATCACGTTTGTGACTTTATTACACTTAATTACACCTCAATGACCCATTGCGTCGGAATTTATTAGGGAACAGTCGCATTTTATCGCGATCTAACACGAATAACCGTTAGTGACATCAAATCTGAATGGATTTGACATCACTCTACCCGCAATAATATTAGAAAAAATGACACAGGACTAACAGGTACGATGCATTACGATATATTTCGAAGTATTACACGGTTACAAACGGTTCTGCTGCATTCGATACACTGCAAGCACCAATTCCGCATATTACAGTATATTATATTTGTATACACAAACTAATCACGTTTGTGACTTTATTACACTTAATTACACCTCAATGACCCATTGCGTCGGAATTTATTAGGGAACAGTCGCATTTTATCGCGATCTAACACGAATAACCGTTAGTGACATCAAATCTGAATGGATTTGACATCACTCTACCCGCAATAATATTAGAAAAAATGACACAGGACTAACAGGTACGATGCATTACGATATATTTCGAAGTATTACACGGTTACAAACGGTTCTGCTGCATTCGATACACTGCAAGCACCAATTCCGCATATTACAGTATATTATATTTGTATACACAAACTAATCACGTTTGTGACTTTATTACACTTAATTACACCTCAATGACCCATTGCGTCGGAATTTATTAGGGAACAGTCGCATTTTATCGCGATCTAACACGAATAACCGTTAGTGACATCAAATCTGAATGGATTTGACATCACTCTACCCGCAATAATATTAGAAAAAATGACACAGGACTAACAGGTACGATGCATTACGATATATTTCGAAGTATTACACGGTTACAAACGGTTCTGCTGCATTCGATACACTGCAAGCACCAATTCCGCATATTACAGTATATTATATTTGTATACACAAACTAATCACGTTTGTGACTTTATTACACTTAATTACACCTCAATGACCCATTGCGTCGGAATTTATTAGGGAACAGTCGCATTTTATCGCGATCTAACACGAATAACCGTTAGTGACATCAAATCTGAATGGATTTGACATCACTCTACCCGCAATAATATTAGAAAAAATGACACAGGACTAACAGGTACGATGCATTACGATATATTTCGAAGTATTACACGGTTACAAACGGTTCTGCTGCATTCGATACACTGCAAGCACCAATTCCGCATATTACAGTATATTATATTTGTATACACAAACTAATCACGTTTGTGACTTTATTACACTTAATTACACCTCAATGACCCATTGCGTCGGAATTTATTAGGGAACAGTCGCATTTTATCGCGATCTAACACGAATAACCGTTAGTGACATCAAATCTGAATGGATTTGACATCACTCTACCCGCAATAATATTAGAAAAAATGACACAGGACTAACAGGTACGATGCATTACGATATATTTCGAAGTATTACACGGTTACAAACGGTTCTGCTGCATTCGATACACTGCAAGCACCAATTCCGCATATTACAGTATATTATATTTGTATACACAAACTAATCACGTTTGTGACTTTATTACACTTAATTACACCTCAATGACCCATTGCGTCGGAATTTATTAGGGAACAGTCGCATTTTATCGCGATCTAACACGAATAACCGTTAGTGACATCAAATCTGAATGGATTTGACATCACTCTACCCGCAATAATATTAGAAAAAATGACACAGGACTAACAGGTACGATGCATTACGATATATTTCGAAGTATTACACGGTTACAAACGGTTCTGCTGCATTCGATACACTGCAAGCACCAATTCCGCATATTACAGTATATTATATTTGTATACACAAACTAATCACGTTTGTGACTTTATTACACTTAATTACACCTCAATGACCCATTGCGTCGGAATTTATTAGGGAACAGTCGCATTTTATCGCGATCTAACACGAATAACCGTTAGTGACATCAAATCTGAATGGATTTGACATCACTCTACCCGCAATAATATTAGAAAAAATGACACAGGACTAACAGGTACGATGCATTACGATATATTTCGAAGTATTACACGGTTACAAACGGTTCTGCTGCATTCGATACACTGCAAGCACCAATTCCGCATATTACAGTATATTATATTTGTATACACAAACTAATCACGTTTGTGACTTTATTACACTTAATTACACCTCAATGACCCATTGCGTCGGAATTTATTAGGGAACAGTCGCATTTTATCGCGATCTAACACGAATAACCGTTAGTGACATCAAATCTGAATGGATTTGACATCACTCTACCCGCAATAATATTAGAAAAAATGACACAGGACTAACAGGTACGATGCATTACGATATATTTCGAAGTATTACACGGTTACAAACGGTTCTGCTGCATTCGATACACTGCAAGCACCAATTCCGCATATTACAGTATATTATATTTGTATACACAAACTAATCACGTTTGTGACTTTATTACACTTAATTACACCTCAATGACCCATTGCGTCGGAATTTATTAGGGAACAGTCGCATTTTATCGCGATCTAACACGAATAACCGTTAGTGACATCAAATCTGAATGGATTTGACATCACTCTACCCGCAATAATATTAGAAAAAATGACACAGGACTAACAGGTACGATGCATTACGATATATTTCGAAGTATTACACGGTTACAAACGGTTCTGCTGCATTCGATACACTGCAAGCACCAATTCCGCATATTACAGTATATTATATTTGTATACACAAACTAATCACGTTTGTGACTTTATTACACTTAATTACACCTCAATGACCCATTGCGTCGGAATTTATTAGGGAACAGTCGCATTTTATCGCGATCTAACACGAATAACCGTTAGTGACATCAAATCTGAATGGATTTGACATCACTCTACCCGCAATAATATTAGAAAAAATGACACAGGACTAACAGGTACGATGCATTACGATATATTTCGAAGTATTACACGGTTACAAACGGTTCTGCTGCATTCGATACACTGCAAGCACCAATTCCGCATATTACAGTATATTATATTTGTATACACAAACTAATCACGTTTGTGACTTTATTACACTTAATTACACCTCAATGACCCATTGCGTCGGAATTTATTAGGGAACAGTCGCATTTTATCGCGATCTAACACGAATAACCGTTAGTGACATCAAATCTGAATGGATTTGACATCACTCTACCCGCAATAATATTAGAAAAAATGACACAGGACTAACAGGTACGATGCATTACGATATATTTCGAAGTATTACACGGTTACAAACGGTTCTGCTGCATTCGATACACTGCAAGCACCAATTCCGCATATTACAGTATATTATATTTGTATACACAAACTAATCACGTTTGTGACTTTATTACACTTAATTACACCTCAATGACCCATTGCGTCGGAATTTATTAGGGAACAGTCGCATTTTATCGCGATCTAACACGAATAACCGTTAGTGACATCAAATCTGAATGGATTTGACATCACTCTACCCGCAATAATATTAGAAAAAATGACACAGGACTAACAGGTACGATGCATTACGATATATTTCGAAGTATTACACGGTTACAAACGGTTCTGCTGCATTCGATACACTGCAAGCACCAATTCCGCATATTACAGTATATTATATTTGTATACACAAACTAATCACGTTTGTGACTTTATTACACTTAATTACACCTCAATGACCCATTGCGTCGGAATTTATTAGGGAACAGTCGCATTTTATCGCGATCTAACACGAATAACCGTTAGTGACATCAAATCTGAATGGATTTGACATCACTCTACCCGCAATAATATTAGAAAAAATGACACAGGACTAACAGGTACGATGCATTACGATATATTTCGAAGTATTACACGGTTACAAACGGTTCTGCTGCATTCGATACACTGCAAGCACCAATTCCGCATATTACAGTATATTATATTTGTATACACAAACTAATCACGTTTGTGACTTTATTACACTTAATTACACCTCAATGACCCATTGCGTCGGAATTTATTAGGGAACAGTCGCATTTTATCGCGATCTAACACGAATAACCGTTAGTGACATCAAATCTGAATGGATTTGACATCACTCTACCCGCAATAATATTAGAAAAAATGACACAGGACTAACAGGTACGATGCATTACGATATATTTCCACGTATTACACGGTTACAAACGGTTCTGCTGCATTCGATACACTGCAAGCACCAATTCCGCATATTACAGTATATTATATTTGTATACACAAACTAATCACGTTTGTGACTTTATTACACTTAATTACACCTCAATGACCCATTGCGTCGGAATTTATTAGGGAACAGTCGCATTTTATCGCGATCTAACACGAATAACCGTTAGTGACATCAAATCTGAATGGATTTGACATCACTCTACCCGCAATAATATTAGAAAAAATGACACAGGACTAACAGGTACGATGCATTACGATATATTTCGAAGTATTACACGGTTACAAACGGTTCTGCTGCATTCGATACACTGCAAGCACCAATTCCGCATATTACAGTATATTATATTTGTATACACAAACTAATCACGTTTGTGACTTTATTACACTTAATTACACCTCAATGACCCATTGCGTCGGAATTTATTAGGGAACAGTCGCATTTTATCGCGATCTAACACGAATAACCGTTAGTGACATCAAATCTGAATGGATTTGACATCACTCTACCCGCAATAATATTAGAAAAAATGACACAGGACTAACAGGTACGATGCATTACGATATATTTCGACGTATTACACGGTTACAAACGGTTCTGCTGCATTCGATACACTGCAAGCACCAATTCCGCATATTACAGTATATTATATTTGTATACACAAACTAATCACGTTTGTGACTTTATTACACTTAATTACACCTCAATGACCCATTGCGTCGGAATTTATTAGGGAACAGTCGCATTTTATCGCGATCTAACACGAATAACCGTTAGTGACATCAAATCTGAATGGATTTGACATCACTCTACCCGCAATAATATTAGAAAAAATGACACAGGACTAACAGGTACGATGCATTACGATATATTTCGAAGTATTACACGGTTACAAACGGTTCTGCTGCATTCGATACACTGCAAGCACCAATTCCGCATATTACAGTATATTATATTTGTATACACAAACTAATCACGTTTGTGACTTTATTACACTTAATTACACCTCAATGACCCATTGCGTCGGAATTTATTAGGGAACAGTCGCATTTTATCGCGATCTAACACGAATAACCGTTAGTGACATCAAATCTGAATGGATTTGACATCACTCTACCCGCAATAATATTAGAAAAAATGACACAGGACTAACAGGTACGATGCATTACGATATATTTCGAAGTATTACACGGTTACAAACGGTTCTGCTGCATTCGATACACTGCAAGCACCAATTCCGCATATTACAGTATATTATATTTGTATACACAAACTAATCACGTTTGTGACTTTATTACACTTAATTACACCTCAATGACCCATTGCGTCGGAATTTATTAGGGAACAGTCGCATTTTATCGCGATCTAACACGAATAACCGTTAGTGACATCAAATCTGAATGGATTTGACATCACTCTACCCGCAATAATATTAGAAAAAATGACACAGGACTAACAGGTACGATGCATTACGATATATTTCGAAGTATTACACGGTTACAAACGGTTCTGCTGCATTCGATACACTGCAAGCACCAATTCCGCATATTACAGTATATTATATTTGTATACACAAACTAATCACGTTTGTGACTTTATTACACTTAATTACACCTCAATGACCCATTGCGTCGGAATTTATTAGGGAACAGTCGCATTTTATCGCGATCTAACACGAATAACCGTTAGTGACATCAAATCTGAATGGATTTGACATCACTCTACCCGCAATAATATTAGAAAAAATGACACAGGACTAACAGGTACGATGCATTACGATATATTTCGAAGTATTACACGGTTACAAACGGTTCTGCTGCATTCGATACACTGCAAGCACCAATTCCGCATATTACAGTATATTATATTTGTATACACAAACTAATCACGTTTGTGACTTTATTACACTTAATTACACCTCAATGACCCATTGCGTCGGAATTTATTAGGGAACAGTCGCATTTTATCGCGATCTAACACGAATAACCGTTAGTGACATCAAATCTGAATGGATTTGACATCACTCTACCCGCAATAATATTAGAAAAAATGACACAGGACTAACAGGTACGATGCATTACGATATATTTCGAAGTATTACACGGTTACAAACGGTTCTGCTGCATTCGATACACTGCAAGCACCAATTCCGCATATTACAGTATATTATATTTGTATACACAAACTAATCACGTTTGTGACTTTATTACACTTAATTACACCTCAATGACCCATTGCGTCGGAATTTATTAGGGAACAGTCGCATTTTATCGCGATCTAACACGAATAACCGTTAGTGACATCAAATCTGAATGGATTTGACATCACTCTACCCGCAATAATATTAGAAAAAATGACACAGGACTAACAGGTACGATGCATTACGATATATTTCGAAGTATTACACGGTTACAAACGGTTCTGCTGCATTCGATACACTGCAAGCACCAATTCCGCATATTACAGTATATTATATTTGTATACACAAACTAATCACGTTTGTGACTTTATTACACTTAATTACACCTCAATGACCCATTGCGTCGGAATTTATTAGGGAACAGTCGCATTTTATCGCGATCTAACACGAATAACCGTTAGTGACATCAAATCTGAATGGATTTGACATCACTCTACCCGCAATAATATTAGAAAAAATGACACAGGACTAACAGGTACGATGCATTACGATATATTTCGAAGTATTACACGGTTACAAACGGTTCTGCTGCATTCGATACACTGCAAGCACCAATTCCGCATATTACAGTATATTATATTTGTATACACAAACTAATCACGTTTGTGACTTTATTACACTTAATTACACCTCAATGACCCATTGCGTCGGAATTTATTAGGGAACAGTCGCATTTTATCGCGATCTAACACGAATAACCGTTAGTGACATCAAATCTGAATGGATTTGACATCACTCTACCCGCAATAATATTAGAAAAAATGACACAGGACTAACAGGTACGATGCATTACGATATATTTCGAAGTATTACACGGTTACAAACGGTTCTGCTGCATTCGATACACTGCAAGCACCAATTCCGCATATTACAGTATATTATATTTGTATACACAAACTAATCACGTTTGTGACTTTATTACACTTAATTACACCTCAATGACCCATTGCGTCGGAATTTATTAGGGAACAGTCGCATTTTATCGCGATCTAACACGAATAACCGTTAGTGACATCAAATCTGAATGGATTTGACATCACTCTACCCGCAATAATATTAGAAAAAATGACACAGGACTAACAGGTACGATGCATTACGATATATTTCGAAGTATTACACGGTTACAAACGGTTCTGCTGCATTCGATACACTGCAAGCACCAATTCCGCATATTACAGTATATTATATTTGTATACACAAACTAATCACGTTTGTGACTTTATTACACTTAATTACACCTCAATGACCCATTGCGTCGGAATTTATTAGGGAACAGTCGCATTTTATCGCGATCTAACACGAATAACCGTTAGTGACATCAAATCTGAATGGATTTGACATCACTCTACCCGCAATAATATTAGAAAAAATGACACAGGACTAACAGGTACGATGCATTACGATATATTTCGAAGTATTACACGGTTACAAACGGTTCTGCTGCATTCGATACACTGCAAGCACCAATTCCGCATATTACAGTATATTATATTTGTATACACAAACTAATCACGTTTGTGACTTTATTACACTTAATTACACCTCAATGACCCATTGCGTCGGAATTTATTAGGGAACAGTCGCATTTTATCGCGATCTAACACGAATAACCGTTAGTGACATCAAATCTGAATGGATTTGACATCACTCTACCCGCAATAATATTAGAAAAAATGACACAGGACTAACAGGTACGATGCATTACGATATATTTCGAAGTATTACACGGTTACAAACGGTTCTGCTGCATTCGATACACTGCAAGCACCAATTCCGCATATTACAGTATATTATATTTGTATACACAAACTAATCACGTTTGTGACTTTATTACACTTAATTACACCTCAATGACCCATTGCGTCGGAATTTATTAGGGAACAGTCGCATTTTATCGCGATCTAACACGAATAACCGTTAGTGACATCAAATCTGAATGGATTTGACATCACTCTACCCGCAATAATATTAGAAAAAATGACACAGGACTAACAGGTACGATGCATTACGATATATTTCGAAGTATTACACGGTTACAAACGGTTCTGCTGCATTCGATACACTGCAAGCACCAATTCCGCATATTACAGTATATTATATTTGTATACACAAACTAATCACGTTTGTGACTTTATTACACTTAATTACACCTCAATGACCCATTGCGTCGGAATTTATTAGGGAACAGTCGCATTTTATCGCGATCTAACACGAATAACCGTTAGTGACATCAAATCTGAATGGATTTGACATCACTCTACCCGCAATAATATTAGAAAAAATGACACAGGACTAACAGGTACGATGCATTACGATATATTTCGAAGTATTACACGGTTACAAACGGTTCTGCTGCATTCGATACACTGCAAGCACCAATTCCGCATATTACAGTATATTATATTTGTATACACAAACTAATCACGTTTGTGACTTTATTACACTTAATTACACCTCAATGACCCATTGCGTCGGAATTTATTAGGGAACAGTCGCATTTTATCGCGATCTAACACGAATAACCGTTAGTGACATCAAATCTGAATGGATTTGACATCACTCTACCCGCAATAATATTAGAAAAAATGACACAGGACTAACAGGTACGATGCATTACGATATATTTCGAAGTATTACACGGTTACAAACGGTTCTGCTGCATTCGATACACTGCAAGCACCAATTCCGCATATTACAGTATATTATATTTGTATACACAAACTAATCACGTTTGTGACTTTATTACACTTAATTACACCTCAATGACCCATTGCGTCGGAATTTATTAGGGAACAGTCGCATTTTATCGCGATCTAACACGAATAACCGTTAGTGACATCAAATCTGAATGGATTTGACATCACTCTACCCGCAATAATATTAGAAAAAATGACACAGGACTAACAGGTACGATGCATTACGATATATTTCGAAGTATTACACGGTTACAAACGGTTCTGCTGCATTCGATACACTGCAAGCACCAATTCCGCATATTACAGTATATTATATTTGTATACACAAACTAATCACGTTTGTGACTTTATTACACTTAATTACACCTCAATGACCCATTGCGTCGGAATTTATTAGGGAACAGTCGCATTTTATCGCGATCTAACACGAATAACCGTTAGTGACATCAAATCTGAATGGATTTGACATCACTCTACCCGCAATAATATTAGAAAAAATGACACAGGACTAACAGGTACGATGCATTACGATATATTTCGAAGTATTACACGGTTACAAACGGTTCTGCTGCATTCGATACACTGCAAGCACCAATTCCGCATATTACAGTATATTATATTTGTATACACAAACTAATCACGTTTGTGACTTTATTACACTTAATTACACCTCAATGACCCATTGCGTCGGAATTTATTAGGGAACAGTCGCATTTTATCGCGATCTAACACGAATAACCGTTAGTGACATCAAATCTGAATGGATTTGACATCACTCTACCCGCAATAATATTAGAAAAAATGACACAGGACTAACAGGTACGATGCATTACGATATATTTCGAAGTATTACACGGTTACAAACGGTTCTGCTGCATTCGATACACTGCAAGCACCAATTCCGCATATTACAGTATATTATATTTGTATACACAAACTAATCACGTTTGTGACTTTATTACACTTAATTACACCTCAATGACCCATTGCGTCGGAATTTATTAGGGAACAGTCGCATTTTATCGCGATCTAACACGAATAACCGTTAGTGACATCAAATCTGAATGGATTTGACATCACTCTACCCGCAATAATATTAGAAAAAATGACACAGGACTAACAGGTACGATGCATTACGATATATTTCGAAGTATTACACGGTTACAAACGGTTCTGCTGCATTCGATACACTGCAAGCACCAATTCCGCATATTACAGTATATTATATTTGTATACACAAACTAATCACGTTTGTGACTTTATTACACTTAATTACACCTCAATGACCCATTGCGTCGGAATTTATTAGGGAACAGTCGCATTTTATCGCGATCTAACACGAATAACCGTTAGTGACATCAAATCTGAATGGATTTGACATCACTCTACCCGCAATAATATTAGAAAAAATGACACAGGACTAACAGGTACGATGCATTACGATATATTTCGAAGTATTACACGGTTACAAACGGTTCTGCTGCATTCGATACACTGCAAGCACCAATTCCGCATATTACAGTATATTATATTTGTATACACAAACTAATCACGTTTGTGACTTTATTACACTTAATTACACCTCAATGACCCATTGCGTCGGAATTTATTAGGGAACAGTCGCATTTTATCGCGATCTAACACGAATAACCGTTAGTGACATCAAATCTGAATGGATTTGACATCACTCTACCCGCAATAATATTAGAAAAAATGACACAGGACTAACAGGTACGATGCATTACGATATATTTCGAAGTATTACACGGTTACAAACGGTTCTGCTGCATTCGATACACTGCAAGCACCAATTCCGCATATTACAGTATATTATATTTGTATACACAAACTAATCACGTTTGTGACTTTATTACACTTAATTACACCTCAATGACCCATTGCGTCGGAATTTATTAGGGAACAGTCGCATTTTATCGCGATCTAACACGAATAACCGTTAGTGACATCAAATCTGAATGGATTTGACATCACTCTACCCGCAATAATATTAGAAAAAATGACACAGGACTAACAGGTACGATGCATTACGATATATTTCGAAGTATTACACGGTTACAAACGGTTCTGCTGCATTCGATACACTGCAAGCACCAATTCCGCATATTACAGTATATTATATTTGTATACACAAACTAATCACGTTTGTGACTTTATTACACTTAATTACACCTCAATGACCCATTGCGTCGGAATTTATTAGGGAACAGTCGCATTTTATCGCGATCTAACACGAATAACCGTTAGTGACATCAAATCTGAATGGATTTGACATCACTCTACCCGCAATAATATTAGAAAAAATGACACAGGACTAACAGGTACGATGCATTACGATATATTTCGAAGTATTACACGGTTACAAACGGTTCTGCTGCATTCGATACACTGCAAGCACCAATTCCGCATATTACAGTATATTATATTTGTATACACAAACTAATCACGTTTGTGACTTTATTACACTTAATTACACCTCAATGACCCATTGCGTCGGAATTTATTAGGGAACAGTCGCATTTTATCGCGATCTAACACGAATAACCGTTAGTGACATCAAATCTGAATGGATTTGACATCACTCTACCCGCAATAATATTAGAAAAAATGACACAGGACTAACAGGTACGATGCATTACGATATATTTCGAAGTATTACACGGTTACAAACGGTTCTGCTGCATTCGATACACTGCAAGCACCAATTCCGCATATTACAGTATATTATATTTGTATACACAAACTAATCACGTTTGTGACTTTATTACACTTAATTACACCTCAATGACCCATTGCGTCGGAATTTATTAGGGAACAGTCGCATTTTATCGCGATCTAACACGAATAACCGTTAGTGACATCAAATCTGAATGGATTTGACATCACTCTACCCGCAATAATATTAGAAAAAATGACACAGGACTAACAGGTACGATGCATTACGATATATTTCGAAGTATTACACGGTTACAAACGGTTCTGCTGCATTCGATACACTGCAAGCACCAATTCCGCATATTACAGTATATTATATTTGTATACACAAACTAATCACGTTTGTGACTTTATTACACTTAATTACACCTCAATGACCCATTGCGTCGGAATTTATTAGGGAACAGTCGCATTTTATCGCGATCTAACACGAATAACCGTTAGTGACATCAAATCTGAATGGATTTGACATCACTCTACCCGCAATAATATTAGAAAAAATGACACAGGACTAACAGGTACGATGCATTACGATATATTTCGAAGTATTACACGGTTACAAACGGTTCTGCTGCATTCGATACACTGCAAGCACCAATTCCGCATATTACAGTATATTATATTTGTATACACAAACTAATCACGTTTGTGACTTTATTACACTTAATTACACCTCAATGACCCATTGCGTCGGAATTTATTAGGGAACAGTCGCATTTTATCGCGATCTAACACGAATAACCGTTAGTGACATCAAATCTGAATGGATTTGACATCACTCTACCCGCAATAATATTAGAAAAAATGACACAGGACTAACAGGTACGATGCATTACGATATATTTCGAAGTATTACACGGTTACAAACGGTTCTGCTGCATTCGATACACTGCAAGCACCAATTCCGCATATTACAGTATATTATATTTGTATACACAAACTAATCACGTTTGTGACTTTATTACACTTAATTACACCTCAATGACCCATTGCGTCGGAATTTATTAGGGAACAGTCGCATTTTATCGCGATCTAACACGAATAACCGTTAGTGACATCAAATCTGAATGGATTTGACATCACTCTACCCGCAATAATATTAGAAAAAATGACACAGGACTAACAGGTACGATGCATTACGATATATTTCGAAGTATTACACGGTTACAAACGGTTCTGCTGCATTCGATACACTGCAAGCACCAATTCCGCATATTACAGTATATTATATTTGTATACACAAACTAATCACGTTTGTGACTTTATTACACTTAATTACACCTCAATGACCCATTGCGTCGGAATTTATTAGGGAACAGTCGCATTTTATCGCGATCTAACACGAATAACCGTTAGTGACATCAAATCTGAATGGATTTGACATCACTCTACCCGCAATAATATTAGAAAAAATGACACAGGACTAACAGGTACGATGCATTACGATATATTTCGAAGTATTACACGGTTACAAACGGTTCTGCTGCATTCGATACACTGCAAGCACCAATTCCGCATATTACAGTATATTATATTTGTATACACAAACTAATCACGTTTGTGACTTTATTACACTTAATTACACCTCAATGACCCATTGCGTCGGAATTTATTAGGGAACAGTCGCATTTTATCGCGATCTAACACGAATAACCGTTAGTGACATCAAATCTGAATGGATTTGACATCACTCTACCCGCAATAATATTAGAAAAAATGACACAGGACTAACAGGTACGATGCATTACGATATATTTCGAAGTATTACACGGTTACAAACGGTTCTGCTGCATTCGATACACTGCAAGCACCAATTCCGCATATTACAGTATATTATATTTGTATACACAAACTAATCACGTTTGTGACTTTATTACACTTAATTACACCTCAATGACCCATTGCGTCGGAATTTATTAGGGAACAGTCGCATTTTATCGCGATCTAACACGAATAACCGTTAGTGACATCAAATCTGAATGGATTTGACATCACTCTACCCGCAATAATATTAGAAAAAATGACACAGGACTAACAGGTACGATGCATTACGATATATTTCGAAGTATTACACGGTTACAAACGGTTCTGCTGCATTCGATACACTGCAAGCACCAATTCCGCATATTACAGTATATTATATTTGTATACACAAACTAATCACGTTTGTGACTTTATTACACTTAATTACACCTCAATGACCCATTGCGTCGGAATTTATTAGGGAACAGTCGCATTTTATCGCGATCTAACACGAATAACCGTTAGTGACATCAAATCTGAATGGATTTGACATCACTCTACCCGCAATAATATTAGAAAAAATGACACAGGACTAACAGGTACGATGCATTACGATATATTTCGAAGTATTACACGGTTACAAACGGTTCTGCTGCATTCGATACACTGCAAGCACCAATTCCGCATATTACAGTATATTATATTTGTATACACAAACTAATCACGTTTGTGACTTTATTACACTTAATTACACCTCAATGACCCATTGCGTCGGAATTTATTAGGGAACAGTCGCATTTTATCGCGATCTAACACGAATAACCGTTAGTGACATCAAATCTGAATGGATTTGACATCACTCTACCCGCAATAATATTAGAAAAAATGACACAGGACTAACAGGTACGATGCATTACGATATATTTCGAAGTATTACACGGTTACAAACGGTTCTGCTGCATTCGATACACTGCAAGCACCAATTCCGCATATTACAGTATATTATATTTGTATACACAAACTAATCACGTTTGTGACTTTATTACACTTAATTACACCTCAATGACCCATTGCGTCGGAATTTATTAGGGAACAGTCGCATTTTATCGCGATCTAACACGAATAACCGTTAGTGACATCAAATCTGAATGGATTTGACATCACTCTACCCGCAATAATATTAGAAAAAATGACACAGGACTAACAGGTACGATGCATTACGATATATTTCGAAGTATTACACGGTTACAAACGGTTCTGCTGCATTCGATACACTGCAAGCACCAATTCCGCATATTACAGTATATTATATTTGTATACACAAACTAATCACGTTTGTGACTTTATTACACTTAATTACACCTCAATGACCCATTGCGTCGGAATTTATTAGGGAACAGTCGCATTTTATCGCGATCTAACACGAATAACCGTTAGTGACATCAAATCTGAATGGATTTGACATCACTCTACCCGCAATAATATTAGAAAAAATGACACAGGACTAACAGGTACGATGCATTACGATATATTTCGAAGTATTACACGGTTACAAACGGTTCTGCTGCATTCGATACACTGCAAGCACCAATTCCGCATATTACAGTATATTATATTTGTATACACAAACTAATCACGTTTGTGACTTTATTACACTTAATTACACCTCAATGACCCATTGCGTCGGAATTTATTAGGGAACAGTCGCATTTTATCGCGATCTAACACGAATAACCGTTAGTGACATCAAATCTGAATGGATTTGACATCACTCTACCCGCAATAATATTAGAAAAAATGACACAGGACTAACAGGTACGATGCATTACGATATATTTCGAAGTATTACACGGTTACAAACGGTTCTGCTGCATTCGATACACTGCAAGCACCAATTCCGCATATTACAGTATATTATATTTGTATACACAAACTAATCACGTTTGTGACTTTATTACACTTAATTACACCTCAATGACCCATTGCGTCGGAATTTATTAGGGAACAGTCGCATTTTATCGCGATCTAACACGAATAACCGTTAGTGACATCAAATCTGAATGGATTTGACATCACTCTACCCGCAATAATATTAGAAAAAATGACACAGGACTAACAGGTACGATGCATTACGATATATTTCGAAGTATTACACGGTTACAAACGGTTCTGCTGCATTCGATACACTGCAAGCACCAATTCCGCATATTACAGTATATTATATTTGTATACACAAACTAATCACGTTTGTGACTTTATTACACTTAATTACACCTCAATGACCCATTGCGTCGGAATTTATTAGGGAACAGTCGCATTTTATCGCGATCTAACACGAATAACCGTTAGTGACATCAAATCTGAATGGATTTGACATCACTCTACCCGCAATAATATTAGAAAAAATGACACAGGACTAACAGGTACGATGCATTACGATATATTTCGAAGTATTACACGGTTACAAACGGTTCTGCTGCATTCGATACACTGCAAGCACCAATTCCGCATATTACAGTATATTATATTTGTATACACAAACTAATCACGTTTGTGACTTTATTACACTTAATTACACCTCAATGACCCATTGCGTCGGAATTTATTAGGGAACAGTCGCATTTTATCGCGATCTAACACGAATAACCGTTAGTGACATCAAATCTGAATGGATTTGACATCACTCTACCCGCAATAATATTAGAAAAAATGACACAGGACTAACAGGTACGATGCATTACGATATATTTCGAAGTATTACACGGTTACAAACGGTTCTGCTGCATTCGATACACTGCAAGCACCAATTCCGCATATTACAGTATATTATATTTGTATACACAAACTAATCACGTTTGTGACTTTATTACACTTAATTACACCTCAATGACCCATTGCGTCGGAATTTATTAGGGAACAGTCGCATTTTATCGCGATCTAACACGAATAACCGTTAGTGACATCAAATCTGAATGGATTTGACATCACTCTACCCGCAATAATATTAGAAAAAATGACACAGGACTAACAGGTACGATGCATTACGATATATTTCGAAGTATTACACGGTTACAAACGGTTCTGCTGCATTCGATACACTGCAAGCACCAATTCCGCATATTACAGTATATTATATTTGTATACACAAACTAATCACGTTTGTGACTTTATTACACTTAATTACACCTCAATGACCCATTGCGTCGGAATTTATTAGGGAACAGTCGCATTTTATCGCGATCTAACACGAATAACCGTTAGTGACATCAAATCTGAATGGATTTGACATCACTCTACCCGCAATAATATTAGAAAAAATGACACAGGACTAACAGGTACGATGCATTACGATATATTTCGAAGTATTACACGGTTACAAACGGTTCTGCTGCATTCGATACACTGCAAGCACCAATTCCGCATATTACAGTATATTATATTTGTATACACAAACTAATCACGTTTGTGACTTTATTACACTTAATTACACCTCAATGACCCATTGCGTCGGAATTTATTAGGGAACAGTCGCATTTTATCGCGATCTAACACGAATAACCGTTAGTGACATCAAATCTGAATGGATTTGACATCACTCTACCCGCAATAATATTAGAAAAAATGACACAGGACTAACAGGTACGATGCATTACGATATATTTCGAAGTATTACACGGTTACAAACGGTTCTGCTGCATTCGATACACTGCAAGCACCAATTCCGCATATTACAGTATATTATATTTGTATACACAAACTAATCACGTTTGTGACTTTATTACACTTAATTACACCTCAATGACCCATTGCGTCGGAATTTATTAGGGAACAGTCGCATTTTATCGCGATCTAACACGAATAACCGTTAGTGACATCAAATCTGAATGGATTTGACATCACTCTACCCGCAATAATATTAGAAAAAATGACACAGGACTAACAGGTACGATGCATTACGATATATTTCGAAGTATTACACGGTTACAAACGGTTCTGCTGCATTCGATACACTGCAAGCACCAATTCCGCATATTACAGTATATTATATTTGTATACACAAACTAATCACGTTTGTGACTTTATTACACTTAATTACACCTCAATGACCCATTGCGTCGGAATTTATTAGGGAACAGTCGCATTTTATCGCGATCTAACACGAATAACCGTTAGTGACATCAAATCTGAATGGATTTGACATCACTCTACCCGCAATAATATTAGAAAAAATGACACAGGACTAACAGGTACGATGCATTACGATATATTTCGAAGTATTACACGGTTACAAACGGTTCTGCTGCATTCGATACACTGCAAGCACCAATTCCGCATATTACAGTATATTATATTTGTATACACAAACTAATCACGTTTGTGACTTTATTACACTTAATTACACCTCAATGACCCATTGCGTCGGAATTTATTAGGGAACAGTCGCATTTTATCGCGATCTAACACGAATAACCGTTAGTGACATCAAATCTGAATGGATTTGACATCACTCTACCCGCAATAATATTAGAAAAAATGACACAGGACTAACAGGTACGATGCATTACGATATATTTCGAAGTATTACACGGTTACAAACGGTTCTGCTGCATTCGATACACTGCAAGCACCAATTCCGCATATTACAGTATATTATATTTGTATACACAAACTAATCACGTTTGTGACTTTATTACACTTAATTACACCTCAATGACCCATTGCGTCGGAATTTATTAGGGAACAGTCGCATTTTATCGCGATCTAACACGAATAACCGTTAGTGACATCAAATCTGAATGGATTTGACATCACTCTACCCGCAATAATATTAGAAAAAATGACACAGGACTAACAGGTACGATGCATTACGATATATTTCGAAGTATTACACGGTTACAAACGGTTCTGCTGCATTCGATACACTGCAAGCACCAATTCCGCATATTACAGTATATTATATTTGTATACACAAACTAATCACGTTTGTGACTTTATTACACTTAATTACACCTCAATGACCCATTGCGTCGGAATTTATTAGGGAACAGTCGCATTTTATCGCGATCTAACACGAATAACCGTTAGTGACATCAAATCTGAATGGATTTGACATCACTCTACCCGCAATAATATTAGAAAAAATGACACAGGACTAACAGGTACGATGCATTACGATATATTTCGAAGTATTACACGGTTACAAACGGTTCTGCTGCATTCGATACACTGCAAGCACCAATTCCGCATATTACAGTATATTATATTTGTATACACAAACTAATCACGTTTGTGACTTTATTACACTTAATTACACCTCAATGACCCATTGCGTCGGAATTTATTAGGGAACAGTCGCATTTTATCGCGATCTAACACGAATAACCGTTAGTGACATCAAATCTGAATGGATTTGACATCACTCTACCCGCAATAATATTAGAAAAAATGACACAGGACTAACAGGTACGATGCATTACGATATATTTCGAAGTATTACACGGTTACAAACGGTTCTGCTGCATTCGATACACTGCAAGCACCAATTCCGCATATTACAGTATATTATATTTGTATACACAAACTAATCACGTTTGTGACTTTATTACACTTAATTACACCTCAATGACCCATTGCGTCGGAATTTATTAGGGAACAGTCGCATTTTATCGCGATCTAACACGAATAACCGTTAGTGACATCAAATCTGAATGGATTTGACATCACTCTACCCGCAATAATATTAGAAAAAATGACACAGGACTAACAGGTACGATGCATTACGATATATTTCGAAGTATTACACGGTTACAAACGGTTCTGCTGCATTCGATACACTGCAAGCACCAATTCCGCATATTACAGTATATTATATTTGTATACACAAACTAATCACGTTTGTGACTTTATTACACTTAATTACACCTCAATGACCCATTGCGTCGGAATTTATTAGGGAACAGTCGCATTTTATCGCGATCTAACACGAATAACCGTTAGTGACATCAAATCTGAATGGATTTGACATCACTCTACCCGCAATAATATTAGAAAAAATGACACAGGACTAACAGGTACGATGCATTACGATATATTTCGAAGTATTACACGGTTACAAACGGTTCTGCTGCATTCGATACACTGCAAGCACCAATTCCGCATATTACAGTATATTATATTTGTATACACAAACTAATCACGTTTGTGACTTTATTACACTTAATTACACCTCAATGACCCATTGCGTCGGAATTTATTAGGGAACAGTCGCATTTTATCGCGATCTAACACGAATAACCGTTAGTGACATCAAATCTGAATGGATTTGACATCACTCTACCCGCAATAATATTAGAAAAAATGACACAGGACTAACAGGTACGATGCATTACGATATATTTCGAAGTATTACACGGTTACAAACGGTTCTGCTGCATTCGATACACTGCAAGCACCAATTCCGCATATTACAGTATATTATATTTGTATACACAAACTAATCACGTTTGTGACTTTATTACACTTAATTACACCTCAATGACCCATTGCGTCGGAATTTATTAGGGAACAGTCGCATTTTATCGCGATCTAACACGAATAACCGTTAGTGACATCAAATCTGAATGGATTTGACATCACTCTACCCGCAATAATATTAGAAAAAATGACACAGGACTAACAGGTACGATGCATTACGATATATTTCGAAGTATTACACGGTTACAAACGGTTCTGCTGCATTCGATACACTGCAAGCACCAATTCCGCATATTACAGTATATTATATTTGTATACACAAACTAATCACGTTTGTGACTTTATTACACTTAATTACACCTCAATGACCCATTGCGTCGGAATTTATTAGGGAACAGTCGCATTTTATCGCGATCTAACACGAATAACCGTTAGTGACATCAAATCTGAATGGATTTGACATCACTCTACCCGCAATAATATTAGAAAAAATGACACAGGACTAACAGGTACGATGCATTACGATATATTTCGAAGTATTACACGGTTACAAACGGTTCTGCTGCATTCGATACACTGCAAGCACCAATTCCGCATATTACAGTATATTATATTTGTATACACAAACTAATCACGTTTGTGACTTTATTACACTTAATTACACCTCAATGACCCATTGCGTCGGAATTTATTAGGGAACAGTCGCATTTTATCGCGATCTAACACGAATAACCGTTAGTGACATCAAATCTGAATGGATTTGACATCACTCTACCCGCAATAATATTAGAAAAAATGACACAGGACTAACAGGTACGATGCATTACGATATATTTCGAAGTATTACACGGTTACAAACGGTTCTGCTGCATTCGATACACTGCAAGCACCAATTCCGCATATTACAGTATATTATATTTGTATACACAAACTAATCACGTTTGTGACTTTATTACACTTAATTACACCTCAATGACCCATTGCGTCGGAATTTATTAGGGAACAGTCGCATTTTATCGCGATCTAACACGAATAACCGTTAGTGACATCAAATCTGAATGGATTTGACATCACTCTACCCGCAATAATATTAGAAAAAATGACACAGGACTAACAGGTACGATGCATTACGATATATTTCGAAGTATTACACGGTTACAAACGGTTCTGCTGCATTCGATACACTGCAAGCACCAATTCCGCATATTACAGTATATTATATTTGTATACACAAACTAATCACGTTTGTGACTTTATTACACTTAATTACACCTCAATGACCCATTGCGTCGGAATTTATTAGGGAACAGTCGCATTTTATCGCGATCTAACACGAATAACCGTTAGTGACATCAAATCTGAATGGATTTGACATCACTCTACCCGCAATAATATTAGAAAAAATGACACAGGACTAACAGGTACGATGCATTACGATATATTTCGAAGTATTACACGGTTACAAACGGTTCTGCTGCATTCGATACACTGCAAGCACCAATTCCGCATATTACAGTATATTATATTTGTATACACAAACTAATCACGTTTGTGACTTTATTACACTTAATTACACCTCAATGACCCATTGCGTCGGAATTTATTAGGGAACAGTCGCATTTTATCGCGATCTAACACGAATAACCGTTAGTGACATCAAATCTGAATGGATTTGACATCACTCTACCCGCAATAATATTAGAAAAAATGACACAGGACTAACAGGTACGATGCATTACGATATATTTCGAAGTATTACACGGTTACAAACGGTTCTGCTGCATTCGATACACTGCAAGCACCAATTCCGCATATTACAGTATATTATATTTGTATACACAAACTAATCACGTTTGTGACTTTATTACACTTAATTACACCTCAATGACCCATTGCGTCGGAATTTATTAGGGAACAGTCGCATTTTATCGCGATCTAACACGAATAACCGTTAGTGACATCAAATCTGAATGGATTTGACATCACTCTACCCGCAATAATATTAGAAAAAATGACACAGGACTAACAGGTACGATGCATTACGATATATTTCGAAGTATTACACGGTTACAAACGGTTCTGCTGCATTCGATACACTGCAAGCACCAATTCCGCATATTACAGTATATTATATTTGTATACACAAACTAATCACGTTTGTGACTTTATTACACTTAATTACACCTCAATGACCCATTGCGTCGGAATTTATTAGGGAACAGTCGCATTTTATCGCGATCTAACACGAATAACCGTTAGTGACATCAAATCTGAATGGATTTGACATCACTCTACCCGCAATAATATTAGAAAAAATGACACAGGACTAACAGGTACGATGCATTACGATATATTTCGAAGTATTACACGGTTACAAACGGTTCTGCTGCATTCGATACACTGCAAGCACCAATTCCGCATATTACAGTATATTATATTTGTATACACAAACTAATCACGTTTGTGACTTTATTACACTTAATTACACCTCAATGACCCATTGCGTCGGAATTTATTAGGGAACAGTCGCATTTTATCGCGATCTAACACGAATAACCGTTAGTGACATCAAATCTGAATGGATTTGACATCACTCTACCCGCAATAATATTAGAAAAAATGACACAGGACTAACAGGTACGATGCATTACGATATATTTCGAAGTATTACACGGTTACAAACGGTTCTGCTGCATTCGATACACTGCAAGCACCAATTCCGCATATTACAGTATATTATATTTGTATACACAAACTAATCACGTTTGTGACTTTATTACACTTAATTACACCTCAATGACCCATTGCGTCGGAATTTATTAGGGAACAGTCGCATTTTATCGCGATCTAACACGAATAACCGTTAGTGACATCAAATCTGAATGGATTTGACATCACTCTACCCGCAATAATATTAGAAAAAATGACACAGGACTAACAGGTACGATGCATTACGATATATTTCGAAGTATTACACGGTTACAAACGGTTCTGCTGCATTCGATACACTGCAAGCACCAATTCCGCATATTACAGTATATTATATTTGTATACACAAACTAATCACGTTTGTGACTTTATTACACTTAATTACACCTCAATGACCCATTGCGTCGGAATTTATTAGGGAACAGTCGCATTTTATCGCGATCTAACACGAATAACCGTTAGTGACATCAAATCTGAATGGATTTGACATCACTCTACCCGCAATAATATTAGAAAAAATGACACAGGACTAACAGGTACGATGCATTACGATATATTTCGAAGTATTACACGGTTACAAACGGTTCTGCTGCATTCGATACACTGCAAGCACCAATTCCGCATATTACAGTATATTATATTTGTATACACAAACTAATCACGTTTGTGACTTTATTACACTTAATTACACCTCAATGACCCATTGCGTCGGAATTTATTAGGGAACAGTCGCATTTTATCGCGATCTAACACGAATAACCGTTAGTGACATCAAATCTGAATGGATTTGACATCACTCTACCCGCAATAATATTAGAAAAAATGACACAGGACTAACAGGTACGATGCATTACGATATATTTCGAAGTATTACACGGTTACAAACGGTTCTGCTGCATTCGATACACTGCAAGCACCAATTCCGCATATTACAGTATATTATATTTGTATACACAAACTAATCACGTTTGTGACTTTATTACACTTAATTACACCTCAATGACCCATTGCGTCGGAATTTATTAGGGAACAGTCGCATTTTATCGCGATCTAACACGAATAACCGTTAGTGACATCAAATCTGAATGGATTTGACATCACTCTACCCGCAATAATATTAGAAAAAATGACACAGGACTAACAGGTACGATGCATTACGATATATTTCGAAGTATTACACGGTTACAAACGGTTCTGCTGCATTCGATACACTGCAAGCACCAATTCCGCATATTACAGTATATTATATTTGTATACACAAACTAATCACGTTTGTGACTTTATTACACTTAATTACACCTCAATGACCCATTGCGTCGGAATTTATTAGGGAACAGTCGCATTTTATCGCGATCTAACACGAATAACCGTTAGTGACATCAAATCTGAATGGATTTGACATCACTCTACCCGCAATAATATTAGAAAAAATGACACAGGACTAACAGGTACGATGCATTACGATATATTTCGAAGTATTACACGGTTACAAACGGTTCTGCTG
>JAWNGG020000464.1:0-59878 GCA_036937485.2 Tetragonisca angustula | reverse complement strand
AGTATTATAGTATTATAGTATATTAGTATTAATATTATTATAGTATAGTATTAGTATTATAGTATATTAGTATTAATATTAATATTATTATAATATTAGTATTATAGTATTATAGTACATTAGTATTAATATTATTATAGTATAGTATTAGTATTATAGTATAGTATTAGTATTATAGTATTATGGTATTAGTATTACAGTATTATAGTATATTAGTATTAATATTAATATTATTATAGTATTAGTATTATAGTATTATAGTATTAGTATAGTATTAGTATTATAGTATTAGTATAGTATTAGTATAGTATTATTATAGTATTAGTATTATAGTATTATAGTATTAGTATAGTATTAGTATTATAGTATATTAGTATTACATAATATTAATATTATTATAATATATCATGTAATATTAATATTATTATTATATAATGTTATTTAATATTAATATTATTATATTATCATGTTACATCAGTCAAGTCAACAAGTTAAAATAGCATTATGGGAAATTCCACTTAATTCGAGACTTCGTCGCCGTCACTCTATAAAACGTTCTTTCACATTTCCGAGGTCCAGTTCCCATGCCTCTCTAGCCTCGCCTTTTTTGTTTCGCCGCTTCGAAAGTGATTTTGTCCGCTACAACTGGACCATGCAATCCGGCAGTTGGTAATCTAACGCTTCGCGGTGCTCACGAATCGCGAGGTTTCACGGGCAATATTCAAACTTTCTTAAATCTCCTTAAATCTCTTGCTCCTTTGCATTTTCTGTCCTGATTGTCGGCTACTTCCATCTCGGAACGTGATGAGAACACTTTCTTCCTATCGTGTAGAGAAACTCGTATAATATTCATCTGTACGATGTCGACGATGATTTTGAGTCGAAGAGTACGCGAACACGTTGATTCTGACAGATCGAAACAATCTTTTCTGTTACACTTTACGTGTTTAGGATAATTCGAGAAATTGTTAGAGGCAATGAAGATGATCTGTTTCGTCAGCAAGCATTAGACACATTCTTTTTCAAACCTTGACGCACTTCGTTCTTTACTATAAAATTATTTACAACATGAAACACTTGGTACAGATCTTTCTCAATATTCTATAATTTAATTTCATTCGGATATATTCGAAAATTCATTTTCAGCGTTGTTGAATTTTAACTTGCGGTGCTCTGAAGGCAACTGAGCGTCCAGAGGCACTCCAAGGACGAGAGAATGTTTCGGAAACCAACGTGAATCTTGGAATTTAGAAAAGTGTCGAAACAGCTGACGACTGCATGTTTAATTAAAAAGACACGAGTTCGAACGATCGGACAACGGGTAAGATACGAGAAGCACTCTGCCGGAAACGTGCCGCTTTAATGGCGAGGAGAGGCGAAAGTTTCATTTCCTGTGATTCTTCAGATACCACCCCACTGCCCCTTGGAATGCAATTTATTTTCAAGTTCGCTGTGGCGCGGAAGCGTTTCTTAAACGTTCTCTCGAACCTCGGCGAAGTATTCCGTGCGCTGTTCGTTTCGATGTTCGCTCGCGCGGGATTACCAAGATCGGGCACATAGATAATATATCTGATATAGATATTGTGGATACATGAGACAGAAGAGAGAGACGCAGATAACGAAAGGAAAATTCGAAAAATACATCGTGATGTTGAAATTTCACGCTCAACAGAAAAAAAAAAAAAAAGAACCCTCTCCTATAATTTTATCAAACTTCCATGTTAACATTGCCGTAAAAAGACAAGAGTCTGAACGATGACAGCACGCGCGTTTTCTGAAAAAACGAAGGGCAGATGGTACGGACATTCTTGTTTACGTCCCTCGGGCGAATTCGTTCGGAAAGATCGTATTTTTTTTTTTTTTTTACTTTTGCTCCTGCCAACCAGGCTGACATTTGTCAAACTCTTCGGTTTAAGTGAATGCAAGGAAATACCGTAGGGTATACGAAAAAGTACTTTGTAGGAAACTGAAGAATTCTCGACGATCGTTTGGAAAATCTATTTCGTATTAATAATATTGAAACAATATTGAAATTATATAAATATAATTTATATATATTGTATATTTATTTATATTTATATTTAATATAAATAATATTAATCTCAATATACAATATAATGTATAATATAATTATTTTTTACATAAATCAGTATTATATGTCACAGACTTATAAATTAGCATTTAGTATTATTTAGTATTTAATATTTATATCTGACAATAATTATAAGTTATAAACTAACGTAGTTTAACATTGAAAGTTTCACTTTGTAAAAAATATAGAAATTACAGTATTTATTGTTACCTTGAATTAATGGAGGCTATGAAACAATAAAACTGTAAAATTATCGATCGCTGAATAGAAAAAGTGTTTTTGGAAGCGTTGACAAAAATTACCACTGTGCATCACTGACTTTACTTGAAGGTTGAACAGGAGAAACATCATTGTAAGTTGAACCTTCATCGTGTGCACATCGATTAAACTATCGAAGTGAATTTTCAAATAATATTTCTGAATATTCCAATTGTTTAAACATTACCTAACGTTGCAAATAATTTACTTGCAACAATTAAACAATAAATTCTCTTCTGTAATGTTTTAACACTTTCTAAATGTTATTTAAAATTTCTAACTAATAATTTAATAAGAATCTTGAACAATGTACTTAAGAGAAATGACGTTGACTTATTGAATGAAATGATGAATTTAACTGTTTAATCGTAATATAAAAGTTGTGAAAATTATTAAATCATGTCTAGAAATATTGTAGAAATAATTTTATTGTTTCAAATAAATTATTCAAACTGTTATTTCGACGATATCTTTGTATATTAACAATATTAACTATTTACTTACAACAATTGAATCAGTGATCGAATTCCCAAGTATTATTTCATAGCTTCAATAATTCATTTATAATAACTAAATTATAAATTTAAGGAAATTTAAATTATAATATTTACAGAAAAGATAGTTACATAATACATATATTTCTTGCTGTCTGAAACAATAAACGAACGAAAATTTTCATATGTTATTCTGAAGCAATTTTTGACTTTTATCACAACTTTTATCTACATAAATTTCTACTTAGACGTCAATGCAGTTATATATAACTTTAATATATATAACTCGTACAAAAATTAATATCACGAAAGTGTAAGTATAGTTTCAGCCAATTATAGATAAAAAAATTAATAAATTATTACATTTGACATTGACACATATTTATGAAAGTGTAACCTTGCTATAGAAATCTAAAAACTATTGATTAGTGTAATAGAAAAATACCGTTTCGAAAAAACTGAAAAAAAATTGTCAACAGTTCCGGGTCACAGACAATCGGAACATTAGATTAACCTTCAGCGATACAGAGACTCATTACCAATTGAACTTCCGTCGTGTGCACATCGACCAAAATTTACGAGTGAATTTTAAATAATATTTCTGAATATTATAATTGCTTAAATATCATTTAATATTTCTAATAATTTATTTGTAACAATTAAACAATAAATTCTCTTCTATAACATTTTTAAGTTCTATTTAAAATTTTTAATTAATCATTTGTAGTAATCGCGTCATTAATACATTTCTAAGAAATTTTCATTATCTCTATCGCATCATTAACGACCGAAAGATCAGATTAATGTCAATCGACACGAAGACAAGAGTTAATTACGAATTGAATTTTCGTCGCGGATACATCGACCAAATTTTAGAAGTTTGAAAAAAAATTATCAACAGTTCTGAATCACTGACGACCGAAATGTATATTAACCTTGAATGGTACGGAGGCTCATTACCAATTAAATTTCCATCGTGTGCACATCGACCAAATTTTAGAAATTTGAAAAAAAATTATCAACAGTTCCGGGTCACTAACAAACGGAACATTAGGTTAACCTTAAGCGGTACGGAGACTTATTATCAACTAAACTTCCGTCGTGTGCACATCGACCAAAATTTACGAGTGAGTTTTTAAATAATATTTCTGAATATTCTACTCGTTTAAACATTATCTAATATTTCTAATAATTTATTTGTAACAATTAAACAATAAATTCTCTTTTGTAATTGTTTAAACATTTCTAATAATTTACAAATTACTTAAATTCAATACAAGTTGAGACATGTGTGAGAAATATATGAAACAGCACTGACTTACAATACATTATTAAGAGACCCGTGCGTAGTCACCTCCACGTGGTGGGTCTTGGTAATTGATATCGTTTTACAAACATTGAAGTTTGTAAAACGTTATCAAGCTAAATTGCAAAACGATAAATATTTATGTTTGTGAAACGATATCAAGCTAAGAACTACGCAACCTACAGTCCAGTTTAGATCGTGAAAATTTCTGTTCATTCTTTATTTCACGATCTAAACTGAACTGTAGGAGCAATTAGTTGATAAGTAAACTATTGGGCCCCCAGCGGGCCATCGATGGACGACGAGGGATCTCGCAAGGACATCGCGGGATGCGTGCGTCTTAGTTTTAAGTTGCGTGCGTTTAGTTTTAGTTAATTATAAGATAATTAACATCTGGGACGACGATGGATCTCGCACATCGTGGGATGCGTGCGTCTTAGCTTTAAATTGCGTGCGTTTAGTTTTAGTTAAGTATAAGATAGTTAGTATTTGTAAATTCACTGTGAACGCATTCTGTACGAAGACACGTTTATTTAACTTGAGACGAAATTAGGGACACCTTTTCTCTTCTCTTTTTTCGTTCGTTGTTACTATTGTTACTATCATTGCACTAGAGTAGAGTTTCCAACTATCGTCGCCAGTGTGTCAAGTTGGAGAACTGCAGCCTCGTCCGAAAGGACGAGGTAGGTTCTTGTAGTCTAGCGTCCTTTGTAATCCGACTCAGTGGTTCTTCGGAACCCCACTGTGTCGTTGGGGGTAGCGCGAAACTGCTTGCCTCTAAATGCTCGGAATCCGACTTGGCACACTGACGAATCGCGGTTTCATTTCGCGTTACATCTCTTACAAGACACGATACTGAAGCGTGTCAGTAGTTTCGTTTCCCTAATTTCGTTCAAAGTTTAATAAACGTGTCTTTGATACAAAATGCGATGGTAGGGCTGAAAATTCTGTATAATTGTTGTGTATCTTTAATGTTAGACGAGTGTGTGGTTAGTATGAAAGGTTGTGAGTGATTACGACATATTGTATGGTTTGCATTCGTATGTAATGTATGATTGTATGTAATGGATGTAACGTATGATTGCAATGTACATAACGTATGATTGAATGCAATGTATGTACCGTATAATCGTATGTAATGTATGTAATGTACGATTGTATGTATTGTATGATTGTTAACGCGATTGTTTAGGAGACAGAGTTCCATAGTTCAATCTCATACATGCGCTAGAGTTAAGATTTAGACTTAAGTTTTGAGATTGAACTATTGTACGTCTGTCTCCTTTGTTCATAATCCCGGGCCAAGTAGTATAAAACACTCTGTATTCCTTAAGAATAGTTTGCAGAGTTATTTGCATAAAATGGAGGGTGGTTGGGATTAGGGCCCGGGGCGGGTCTCGTGCGTAGTCACCTCCTCGCGGTGAGACCATTAAAGTTTGTGAAACGTTGTCAAGCTAAGAACTACGCAACCTACAGTTCAGTTTAGATCGTGAATGTTCTTTCTCTTCATTCTCTATTTCACGATCTAAACTGTAGGTACAATTAGTTGATAAGTGAACTATTGAGCCCGCAGCGGGCCACCGATGGACGACGAGGGATCTCGCAAGGACATCATGGGATACGTTCGTCTTAGTTTTAAGTTGGGTGCGTTTAGTTTTAAATAATTACAAGATAGTATTTATACGAGAGTATATTGTATGATTGTATGCATTGTATGAGTGCATGTATTGTATGTATTGTATGATTGTGTGAGAGATTGTCAATGTTTGGGAAACAGAGTTCCATAGTTCAATCTCACACTTCCGTTTCAGAGTTAAGATTTAGATTTATGTTTTGAGATTGAACTATGGAACGTCTGTTCCCTTTTCGTGTAACTTTGGGCCAAGTAGAGTAAAGACTCGGCATTCATGAAGTTGAATGTAATGGAGGGTGTGATGAATTGTAAAAATTTGACGAATAACAGGGTTGACTGTCTGTTTCAGATATTGATCGTCGATATGGATATTCAGACCAGAATACTGGTGTCTGCTCTTTTGCACACACCATGCGTGCTTAAATCGCCAATTAAATTTTATTTACAATTTCTGAATGAAATGTACCCGATTGGAAAAGAAAGAACACTCGCGCGTATTAACTTTGATAGAATTTCACAATACGGACGACTCGTTGCAGAGCAAGTTGAATTGTTATGAATGAAATTGGGAATAATCCGGAATTCGTGCAATGTATTCAATAAATTCAATAATATACACGTTCGTGCATTATCGCACAGCGGATTAAACACTTTTGTTCAAAACGGAAGACTTAATTGGGAACAGTTTCGACGGAAACTCCATTACAAGTACTTAGCATTTAACGAATCGTAATTGGTTCCAAACACACTCACCTATGATCTCACGAAGTAGATATTTCATGTTCAATCAAACGAAGCAGTTTGCAAAGACTTACCTGAAACAGAAAATGACAGTGCCGAATGTTAGAAGATGTTTTAAACGAAAGCAAATAAATCTGTACTGGTAGAAAAATTTATAAAGTTTATAATTCGATCGTTACGAACGTTTGGTGCGAGGGAATGAGATAAAATTTAAGAATGTATGGACAAAGATCTGCACCGAATTCCCTAGTAATTTCTTAGACGTTCCCAAAGTAATTAATTCGAAAATTTTGTCCCGGCCCTCGACTTTCGTAAAACGCACACAGCGGCGACGAACTTTTAACCGCGGAGCCTAACGAGTGGGGGAAATGAAATTTGTTCTTGAAAATTTTGTTAACAGTTATCGCGCGTGAGGGGGGATTTTAATTAAACTCGCGCCCCGGCGAGAAAAATTCCTCAAAATCTCGTGCCGAGAGACTCGACTTGGAATTAACTGTTAATTAGAATCGGGGATTTCCAATTTCTGAAACCGGTTAGGAAAAAAAGTTGGTGTTCATCTCATCGAGAACGACACGGCACGATCTTCAGTATGTCAGAATCGAAATTGTCGCTGGTGAGATTTCATTCGACAAAAGTATAAGAATAATTGTTAATGCGGGAGAGGAGAGTTCAACGCCCGAGTTCTCCTCTTTCTATTCGCGACGATTCCTCTTTCGTCTTTCGCTGTATCGATATTATCCCACTGTTTTCACACGTTCGGTCCAAGGGACTGTATCAGAGTCGATTTGCCCGTTTCACGGGCAAGAAGGAGGGCTTGAACACCTTGAACACCTTGAATGAAAACGATCCTACGCGCTATCGTGAGCAATTGAACGGCTACGTGGTCTGAAGTCGGATACACGGTATCTCGCGTTCGATGAAACGAAAATGAAGGTTCTTTTTAGAATTCTCGGCAGGTGCACTTTCTTTTTTTTTTTTTTTATGAAAGTAACATGTCATCACTATATTACTTTCCGAATTTTTATCAAGTCTACGAAGTTTCTATGATCGATGCGCGACTGATGATATTTATATAAATTGTAGGTGGGTTTATGGGAAATTTGAGAACGTAGAGAAACAGAGACTATGCGGTACATGTGAAAACGTATGAAATGTATGAAAGAGTAAATTTAGTAATAGGAACTTTTAAATTTCTATTGGAAGCTCCCTGTTTTCAATCGATGTAGGAATAATTATATTCCTTGCAAATGTGATATAATTGATTACATTTGATTGTAAATTATATAAGAGATTACGTATTATATATAAATTATTATTTGTTTTCTTTATTTTCAAACGAAACTCCTGTGGTACGTCATACAAGCGTGACGTTTGTTGATTTTCACGAATCACTGCTGGTAAATCGTGAAGCAATGTCTCGTCTTTCATAAAATTTATAAAAATATCAGTCAAGTATTGTATTCGACAAAATTTTATAAAATATTACACACAATTATATAAAATGTTACGTACGCCGCGTTCAAACAACCTTTCTCGAATCTTCTCGCGTTCGCGAACGATTTGCAAGCCTGCTCATTATCCATCCGGTTCCAATTCGATCCCAAATTGCAACATTTTCTCAGTTTCAAGTATATTTAAATGTAACCCAGGCAACAGATTTATCACTTCTTAGTAATTTCTATCCAGTGGCGTGATACCGACGAGTTCAAAGGAAGAAGAAAGCGACGAATTATTGTGTACGGTTTTGGTCACTCGTTATGGTCCGCGGAGCCAGTTGCCAGCGCAGTGGGTTAAATTAAACCGATCATATCCACAGCGCAGCGATGGAATCGTCGAAATCTCTGTTTGGAACAGGAAAAATCATTGTCGTGTATCTCTCTCTCTCTCTCTCTCTCTCTCTCTCTCTGGAGGAATTCCACGCGTAGAACGTTGCGACACACCGAAAGCACATTACGCGGCACCCAGCCGGCTTTCCCACGCGAAGATACAACCAGGTTAAATATTTGTCGAGCGGTTATTGCGAGTTCGTCGATGACGAACGTCTCTCTCTCTCTCTCTCTCTCTCTAACATCTGTTCACAAACATCCAGTATGTGCATATCCACACGTGCACCACTGGTGACACACGTAGTTCCAACGCGCGCGCCTCTCGATCTCCTTCGACCCTGTTTCAGCCTTGGATCAGCCGTTTTCGGCCTGGCCGTAAGCGGTTTACACGAAAAGCGCGTTCAAGCCGGCGTGAAAACGACGCCAGACAGACTCAGCCACCGGACAAAGCGTTTCCGAGTTTACCATCCTGTTCATCCGCTTCTCACTTCCACGCCGGTTGCTCACTTTCCTCTCCTCTCCTCGCCAGGCCGACGCGTTGCAACAACCCGTGTTGTTCGCGTTTACCGAATCTGCTCTCGACCTCTCGGTGAACCCTTCTCTCTACTCACTCTCTCTCTCTTTCTCTCTCTGTGCTCTTGGTGACCGAGACAAAATTTCTCTCCACAGTCTCTTTTCGTTCGTTCAGCGTCAAACGAGGAGGAGAAGGTTGAGGAATTTATCTGCCTGGTGCGCGAGGTTTCAGCAGATCAGGAGAACGTCTTACCTCGTCGATGGTTCGTTATTGAATTTTGTTGGAATTTTTGTCGATGGCCCTTTCGAAGGATGGTTTTATCCTGATCTGGTTTTATGTTGTATGCGCGAGAGTTGCGAGACAATTGCGCGATGCGTTTTTGTTCAGAAGCGAGCAGAGGATTATTCATTGAGAAGTGATATTGATCAGAGAGAAAGTGAATTCATAAGTGATAGTTATTCAATTGATATATATATATATATATATATATATATATATATATATATATATATATTATTAAACATATTAATTAACAGTGTGCTTTTTATTTAATTCACTCACAGTTTGGAGTTTCGTTTCCTGTCGATCCGTTGGGGATCGTGCGATGTTTAATTTCTGCGAATGTATCATGACGTAGCATATCCTCAATTATAATAGAGAATACTCGCGTGATTTTGAATTTTTCGGGTGTATGTTACACCATGATCTTTCCACTCGAGCTGATAATCCGTCAGAATATTGTAAATATTACTTTGACTAAAATTTACAAATTTTAAATTGGGCATATTATCGATAAGAGTAATCAAATCCTTGGAATTAGAACGTTGCTTCGATCCAACGTTGACCCTCGACGAGTTCACTTTTCCTAAATTTAAGAATTAAAAGATCTCGCAGTTCTATTTTTACAAAGTGGAATCTTTAAAAATTCTGCTCTACGAATACATACAATACACATTGCAAGGTAGAATCTTAAAAAATTCTACTTTACAAATTAAATTGTCTTACGAACAAACTTAAGTCTTAAATAATTAAAGAAACGACTGAATTTTCCCGAATATTATTACCCTCTCGAATGCACAAAGTTCTAAACAATCAATCACCTCTCAATAATTTCACGATTCAGTAATTCCCAATAAGCTCGATAAATGTTTTCGCCAAATTCTTGCGAGAAATACAAGAAACTTGCCAACTGACTGATTGGCAATTACTTCTCAAATAATTGATATCCATCGGGAATGCGAGACCTTGATCCAGATATTTACGAATAGCTTCTCCATAAAACCGCCACTGAACTCAACGAAGTATCCTTTGTCCGGAGCTTTCGGCAAGAGGCAAATCCCCGAAAGCGCTTTATCGAGTTCGCTAGTTTCTCTCTCGTTATCGAGAGCCTAGACACACTGGCGCACGACTACCATGCAGACGATCTTCGAAGCCTTATCGAATCGTTCCTTTCTTTTCTTTTCCCTCACTGACCTCCATCTCGACTCGTCCCCATCCGCCCCTCTTCATCTCGCAAATTATACGCGCGATCGACTACCGAGGAGTCGGCCAGAAAGAAATGGCACTCGTTTGCCACGCTTATCGAGACACCGATAATGAGAGTCGACTCTCGCGCTGTACCACTCGACTCCGTGATTTCCTTTCACCCCGATTCTGCCACGTCCACGCTCCACGCTCCGATCGACCTTCTAAATTCGTTTTCAACTCAAGGGAGACAGAGGAGGAGAGGTAATTTGTCGAAAGGCTCCGGCGGTGCCATTACGAAATTCACTGGGCGTCCGTAAAGTCTCGTTACAATTTCAAAAATTTATTACGGAGGCAAATGAAGAGACAGATCAGTGGAAATTGTTACAGAATGAGACGTGTATATTTAAGTTTTCTCTGGTATATTTAATGCACCTAATGTATGGGTACTGTTAGTTGCACGAAGCACGTCAAGACGATACTCCATTTCTTACACGATCGATGTTTTCCTCGGATGTTCTTGGTCGTCCACTCCTCCCTTTATCGAACACTGTCCCTGTCTCCATAAATTTCTTGTGCCATGCACGAACTGATGGACCTGACGGTGGATCTCTTTCGTACTTAGTTCTAAAGTTTCGTCGAGTCTGCAGATCCGATTTGGTTTCGAATAAAGCACGATACACACTGTGCCTTCTCTTGAGGAGTGGCCATTTTCTAAGGGATCTTATTCATCAACGTGATAAAAACCTTGACAACTACTGAGTACATGGAACAAAGATATCTCGTCAATTACCTTCGTAGATAGATTTTTGAAATTGTAAATTTCCTGGATTTTCGAGTTTCCCGAATTCAGGTCAGGGTTGTGAACTCGGTCAGTTGGAACATTCGATCGTGTTTGGAAATGACCAAGCTTGTGGAAGTTCCAATATAACAGTTTCTTTTTTCTCGATGACCTGTTGCGTGATCACGATTTTAATTTTCACTTTATAGTTTACGGCACGGTCGGTGTATATTGGTCAAATATCACTGTGCATCAGTATTAATTTGTATTGTATTCGAGTATATTTCAGTCAGATTTCAAGTTCAAATTTCGAAAATTTTCAATTGGTTTGGACTCGATTAATTTGTCGGTTCAACCAATTCTGTAGTCGACAATGTCTTTTACACTTGAAATGTTTCAAAGAACACGCAAGTAATTTAAATCAATATAATTTAGTACAGTTTTCTAATAAGAATGTATTACAGTAATAATTAAGAATTAATGGTATTATATAACAGTTCAAAGTAATGAAAATGAATATTTTTTTAAATAAATAAGTAAAATATATTTCGTACCTTTTGTATCAGAGTTAATCAATATATTTTAATAATTTCAATTATCTAATTATATATGTATATATATATATTTTTGTAAAATAAAAAAAATATATATTTAGAAATTAAATGTCTAGTTTTTTCAAATAAATTTAATTCATTACACAATAAGCTTTAATTAAAATTAGTTTCAATTACCTAATACAATAAGCTTTAATTAAAATTAATTTCAATTACCTAATTATATATATATATATTTTTGTAAAATAAAAAAAATATATATTTAGAAATTAAATGTCTAGTTTTTTCAAATAAATTTAATTCTTTAAATAAAATTTAATTTTTTAAATAAAATTAATTATACAATAAGCTTTGCTATACAATACTATACAATACTTACTGTACAATAAGCTTTACTATACAATACTATACAATACTTACTATACAATAAGCTTTAATTAAAATTAGTTTCAATTACCTAATACAATAAGCTTTAATTAAAATTAATTTCAATTACCTAATTATATATATATATATATTTTTGTAAAAAAAAAAAAATATATATTTAGAAATTAAATGTCTGGTTTTTTCAAATGAATTTAATTCATTATACAATAAGCTTTAATTAAAATTAGTTTCAATTACCTAATACAATAAGCTTTAATTAAAATTAATTTCAATTACCTAATTATATATATATATATTTTTGTAAAATAAAAAAATATATATTTAGAAATTAAATGTCTGGTTTTTTCAAATAAATTTAATATTCATTATACAATAAGCTTTAATTAAAATTAGTTTGACCGATTTTAAAACGTTGTAATCTGTGAATTTCATAATCTCGTTACAATCCAGCCTACATTCACTAATAAAATGTTTAAAATCCTTGTTGCTATAATATTATTGACCATCTCCATCCTGTATAAAATAATTCGTATTTTCAGTCAATTCTGGCTCGTTGAAATCAAAAGTTAAAAGTTTTGTACGCCTTTCCTCTCCGACTACCTCGAAAAATATCGATTCAAAAAATTCAAAGAACAGGCATTCGAAGACGAGAATAAAAATTACGATCGCCGTTACATTCAATTTGATTTATTTTTTTTTCCATTTTCGTCCGGTCTGTTATCAAGCACCCCGCGTAGGAAATCAGAAATTTATACGTTTCCCTCTGGTTGCATCTCCACTGACGCGACACAATTTCGCCCGCGTTGTTTGTTGTTGGGGCTTCCAATCAAAATATCCGCCAAAATGGAGATTTATTTCGATAAACATTTCGAGTCGTCCATTTTTCTCGTGGAAAAAAAAGCTGCTTTCGACGTCGATTGCGGGCATCGGCTCCACCGGCTTGTTTCACCGCGATATTTACGCTTGTTTACCGTGACGTTTAAATGATTGGGGATATTTTGTATTATGCAGATCGGCCGCGCGATGCACAGATCATGAGTCATAGCACGCATTGAAAACGTTTCGAGCGCCAATTGAAACGAGGATACGAGTCGAATCGAACACGAGCGGATTCAATGGACTGGCAGTGTTAATGAATCGTTTAAAAATGAAAATTGGTGGAACGTTGTTGAAAACCTTGGAGAAGACTTCTATCTCGCACCCTAATTTGTAACAGAGACTTTGCAACAGACAGACGTTTGCAACGTTTGCCTATAATAATTCTACACCGTTCTGAAAACAATTATTACAATATTTCGAGCATGTCGGAGTAGGATGATGAAATCGATAGAACTTTAACGCGTGCAATCGATTATACACCAATATTATTAAATTTGTTGATTCAATCTAACTGATCCAGTGTTATTGAATTATACAGTTTTCTAAATTTCGCGAAGTTCAAATTGTTGCCAAATGAATCGTAAGTAATGAATCCGTTAGTAATTGAATTAATTAATAATTCACTAATAAACTCTTGCCAATTATTATTGCTAAATTATTTATTAAATTATCGTTTTCATTATGTTTCCACCGTAATCCCGAAATATTTTACATTCGAGCTATATTTGCATATTTTTATATATTTACATCGAGCCACAAATAATTGTAATTTTCACAATTGACTCGTTTTCACAAATAATTTTGTAATTTTCACAAATACTGTGTCACCAATTTTCTCTGCTCTTGGCAAATTGGTACACTCACAACTGACTCTGTTCACAAATAATTTTGCAATTTTTACAAATACTGTGTCATCAATTTTCTCTATTCTTGGCAAATTGGTACACTCACAACTGACTCTGTTCACAAATAATTTTGCAATTTTTACAAATACTGTGTCATCAATTTTCTCTATTCTTGGCAAATTGGTACACTCACAACTGACTTTGTTCACAAATAATTTTGTAATTTTCACAAATAATTTTGTAATTTTCACAAATACTGTGTCACCAATTTTCTCTGCTCTTGGCAAATTGGTACTCTCGTAGCTGACTCTGTTCACAAATAATTTTGTAATTTTCACAAATACTGTGTCATCAATTTTCTCTATTCTTGGCAAATTGGTACTCTCGTAACTGACTCTATTCACAAATAATTTTGCAATTTTTACAAATACTGTGTCATCAATTTTCTCTATTCTTGGAAAATTGGTACACTCACAACTGACTCTGTTCACAAATAATTTTGTAATTTTCACAAATACTGTGTCACCAATTTTCTCTACTTCAGGCAAATTGGTACACTCACAACTGACTCTGTTCACAAATAATTTTGTAATTTTCACAAATATTGTGTCACCAATTTTCTCTACTCTTGGCAAATTCGTACTCTCGTAACTGACTCTGTTCACAAATAATTTTGTAATTTTCACAAATACTGTGTCACCAATTTTCTCTACTCTTGGCAAATTGGTACTCTCGTAACTGACTCTATTCACAAATAATTTTGCAATTTTTACAAATACTGTGTCATCAATTTTCTCTATTCTTGGCAAATTGGTACACTCACAACTGACTCTGTTCACAAATAATTTTGTAATTTTCACAAATACTGTGTCACCAATTTTCTCTGCTCTTGGCAAATTGGTACTCTCGTAGCTGACTCTATTCACAAATAATTTTGTAATTTTCACAAATACTGTGTCACCAATTTTCTTTACTTTTGGCAAATTGGTACACTCACAACTGACTTTTGTTCACAAATAATTTTGCAATTTTCACAAATACTGTGTCATCAATTTTCTCTATTCTTGGCAAATTGGTACTCTCGTAACTGACTCTATTCACAAATAATTTTGTAATTTTTACAAATACTGTGTCATCAATTTTCTCTATTCTTGGCAAATTGGTACACTCACAACTGACACTGTTCACAAATAATTTTGTAATTTTCACAAATACTGTGTCACCAATTTTCTCTACTCTTGGCAAATTGGTACTCTCGTAGCTGACTTTATTCACAAATAATTTTGTAATTTTCACAAATACTGTGTCACCAATTTTCTCTACTTCAGGCAAATTGGTACACTCACAACTGACTCTGTTCACAAATAATTTTGTAATTTTCACAAATATTGTGTCACCAATTTTCTCTACTCTTGGCAAATTCGTACTCTCGTAACTGACTTTGTTCACAAATAATTTTGTAATTTTCACAAATACTGTGTCACCAATTTTCTCTACTCTTGGCAAATTCGTACTCTCGTAACTGACTCTATTCACAAATAATTTTGCAATTTTTACAAATACTGTGTCATCAATTTTCTCTATTCTTGGCAAATTGGTACTCTCGTAGCTGACTCTGTTCACAAATAATTTTGTAATTTTCACAAATACTGTGTCACCAATTTTCTCTACTCTTGGCAAATTGGTACTCTTGTAACTGACTCTGTTCACAAATAATTTTGTAATTTTCACAAATACTGTGTCACCAATTTTCTCTGCTCTTGGCAAATTGGTACTCTCGTAGCTGACTCTATTCACAAATAATTTTGTAATTTTCACAAATACTGTGTCATCAATTTTCTCTATTCTTGGCAAATTGGTACTCTCGTAACTGACACTATTCACAAATAATTTTGCAATTTTTACAAATACTGTGTCATCAATTTTCTCAACTCTTGGCAAATTGGTACACTCGTGACTGACTCCTCTCTTTCTCGCAAGATGTTTTCGCGGATCGAGCGGAGATTGACGCGAGGAATCTCGCCTTCAGGCGAGATTCCTCGCAAACGAGATCGATTGAAAACAACAATATCGTCGCCGGGGGGGGGGGAGGGGACGATCAAACCGGGATACAAGTTAACACAATCGCTGCAAGTCGTGCGTGTAAGTAAGCAGCCGGTGGCCCCGCTGTATAATTACGGCGTTGGCTCCGTCAACGAAACGTTTTCATTTCGATACCGAGGCTCGATCTCTATCCCAGGGATCGTGTTACTCGAAATTACCCTCACCTTCCCCCCACCCTTCCCTCCTTCCATAAAATCGTCTCGCCTAAATACGACGTAGAGTACAAATTGCGCTTAACTCGGAACTGTTGCGCTCGGTGAACTGGTTTTCGCGTTTTAATATCGATCCGTGGGAATTCCAGAGCGATCGTTCCAGACCGTGCAACCCGTTTCTTCGCTTCGTCCTTCTTTCTTTCTTCCTCCACTCCCGCGGATGAGAGCCCGGCTGCAGGAGGAGCTCGATGCGATTTCGGATGCAAGGTCAGATGGATAATCGCGCACCAGCGGAGGAAAAATACCGGCGATAATTGATTCGTCGAGTGTTCGAGTGCGGATTGTTCGGCTGGTATTGTTATCCGGTGTGAGGGAGCTTAATGGTCTACGAATGATTGAAGTGGGTTACAACGGGGCCCTCTTCTTTGAGAGATTCGTAACGGTGTATCGAAACTTTGACCATTTTGTGGCACAATGTTGCCATTTATTGACACGTTGTTTTAAACTATAGTATGTATTTTCGTATTTTAAACAGTAGTAACTTGTATATTTTAACTATATCCTGCAAGACAACCACATTATAAAATTTATTGTATTATATTGTATTGTATTATGTTATATTATATTATATCACAATATACAATACAATTGTATTATATTATTATTTATATTAATTATTTAAAAATATCATCATAAAATAAAATCATAAAAATATTGTAAAATAATGTGGAAGTTTATATTATTATTTATATTTATAGAAGTATATATTATAGTGAGTTTATATTATTATTTATATTTATTACTTAAAAATATCATCGTAAAGTAAAATCATAAAAATATTATAAAATAATGTAGCAGTTTATATTATTATTTATATTTGTAGAAGTATATATTACAGTGAGTTTAAATTATTATTTATATTTATTACTTAAAAATATCATCGTAAAGTAAAATCATAAAAATATTATAAAATAATGTAGAAGTTTATATTTATACAAGTATATATTATAGTGAGTTTATATTATTATTTATACATTATTTAAAAATATCATCATAAAATAAAATCATAAAAATATTATAAAATAATGTAAAAGTTCCCTGCACGTGTAGGATGCTACGTAGAATATTTTTGAAATTTTATAAATATTATGTGATGAATATTACGGTTGTATTTGTGAAAAATTAATATACAACGTATAATAAATATTTAAGATGGACAGATATTGGATATATCTTTGTCATCTCAAAATATTGTACACTTACATATGTATGTGCATATTTTAAAATTTCCTTCAAACTTGACCAATACTCTGGTTTCATTACAATGTTAATGAAACTTTACATTGTTTTATACAAAACGCGTAATGTAACTATAAAATATCTCAGTAAGTCGTGCAATATTTCCGTGAATAATCTACTTGCATTAAATATATTGCAATTGGTATTTTCTGACCACTTTGAAACTTAATCATATCAAATATAATCATGGTAGAGGGTCCAGCTACGTTGTTAATGAAATTTCTGAATGTTCTACACGATACGCTCAATATGGTGGTTGAATATCTTCGTAACCTACTTCCGTTAAATATTTCGCAATTTATATCAGATTTGTTCCAAACTTGCTCGACGTGATCACGATAGTTGGATCTCATTACAGTGCCAATGAAGTTTCAGAATGTTCCGTACAATACACGCGAGTATAGCTATAAAAATTCATCTAAACTCTACTTGCATCGAATATTTTGCAATTTACGTTGCATATTTTCAAACTTGTTTCAAACTTGATCGATACAATCACGATAATTAGGCCTCATTACAGCGTCAATGAAGTTTGAGAATGTTTTACACAATACACGTAATATATCTACAAACATTTTCTATACCTAAATGGTAAAATATTTTCGTGAGCAAAAATATTCTACGTGCATCGAATATTATGCAATTTATATCAAAAAATACCTTCAAACTTGGTCAGTACAATCACGACAATTAGGTTTGATTACAGTGTCGATGAAGTTTGAGAATGTTTTACACAATACACGTAATATATCTACAAACATTTTCTATACCTAAATGGTAAAATATTTTCGTGAGCAAAAATATTCTACGTGCATCGAATATTATGCAATTTATATCAAAAAATATCTCCAAACTTGGTCAGTACAATCACGACAATTAGGTTTGATTACAGTGTCAATGAAGTTTGAGAATGTTTTACGCAATACACGTAATATATCTACAAACATTTTCTATACCTAAATGGTAAAATATTTTCGTGAGCAAAAATATTCTACGTGCATCGAATATTATGCAATTTATATTAAAAAATATCTTCAAATTTGGTCAGTACAATCACGACAATTAGGTTTGATTACAGTGTCGATGAAGTTTGAGAATGTTTTACACAATACACGTAATATCTACAAACATTTTCTATACCTCAATGGTAAACTATTTTCGTGAGCAAAAATATTCTACGTGCATCGAATATTATGCAATTTATATTAAAAAATATCTTCAAATTTGGTCAGTACAATCACGACAATTAGGTTTGATTACAGTGTCAATGAAGTTTGAGAATGTTTTACACAATACACGTAATATATCTACAAACATTTTCTATACCTCAATGGTAAAATATTTTCGTGAGCAAAAATATTCTACGTGCATCGAATATTATGCAATTCATATCAAAAAATATCTTCAAACTTGGTCAGTGCAATCACGACAATTAGGTTTGATTACAGTGTCAATGAAGTTTGAGAATGTTTCATACACATAATATATAATACATCCAATCTTTCCGAACGAATATTTTCGCGAGCTGCGATATTTTTATCAAACATCTCACAATTTCTCACAACCTTAAGTATCTTAGATATATAAAAATCTTCAGACTCCTTTCAAACTCGATGCAACTCGATAAAATCGTAATCACAATAACAACAAATTTAATAAACCACCTTACAGTGTTGATAAAACGTCGAATAAAATTTCGTACGTTACACATAATACATTCGCGAGAATTTCTCATAAATGCACGAACACTCTGCCAAGCAAGAAACGACGCACGTACATACGTCTCTTCACATTCAAACCAGACCGAGATTCACGAACGAGAGATGGACCGTATAAAGCGATTCGATACGGGTGGAAATCTGCGCGTGGAATCGGTACGTGCGCGGAATTTCTGCAATCGCGAGACCACGTCCTCGCGCGTTTCCCTCTCTCCCCATTCGACATATCGCATCGATCAAAATCGTACTCGTACTGCTTCGAGTCCCCTCCCCCTCCCCCCGAGATTCCAAGATCAACACGGATCTCGATCCCGGCGAGTTTTCGGTTTCTTCCGGCCGTTTGTTCTACGGGAATCTCGTGGAACGAGTCCTCGTGATCTCGCCGGTTTCGTTGGCTCCGGTTTATCGAAAACGTGCTGGTTTGTTTGAGGAACTCGTTCCTCGTCGCGAACAAGAAGCTGGAATTTCGAGCGATGGGGGATCGAACGGTTGCGAAAGAAAAGGGCGAATTATTTTTCTTTTTTTTTTCGTTGCGAAATCTCACGAATGAAGTTCTTTAGACGAGTGTGTTCGACGTTTCGCAAACAACGACCGAGAAGAAGCCTTCTCTTGAAAACCTAACCTAACCTAAAAATTGTAATATTTTCTCCCATTTAAATAAAAAAATAGACGAAACGAATAATAAATTCTTATTACTTCTTAATAATTTCTTTAATAATGGTGATATCATACCGACGAGTTGAAAAAGAAAGCGACGAATTATTGTATACGGTTTTGGTCACTCGTTATGGTCCGCAATCAGTTGCCAGCGCTTTGTGGTTAAAGAAGCTGAAGTTTGACGTTATAAATATTTTATAATTGAAAAATTGAAGTCGATCGGTGGAGTCAATTTTCAATTGAAACGTCTGTATCATTTATTCATTATTAAAGTAAATTATCAAGCAAAAGTGAACCTCTTGCGCTGGAATGACGCACGTCGACAATTTTTCGTCCCAAAGATTGTAATATTTTCTCAGTTTCAAGTATATTTAAATACTTAAATACCCAGGAAAAATAAAGTAATAAATTTATTACGTCTTGATAATTTCTATCTATAGTGATAACGTACCGACGAGTTGAAAAAGAGAGCGACGACTTATTGTACACGGTTTGGTCACTCGTTATGGTCCGTGTACCAGTTTTGGTTCGACTGTTCTGTGTTGTTTGGAGCATAGACCATGGAAATACAGCAAAATGGCCCTTTCCGTCCCTTTCAATTTCGTTTCTTCAAACAGGCAAGTAAGAGTTTAAAAAATTCGAAAGTACCATTTTTACAAACTTGCGAAATAAAACATTGAAGTGACACTCGTTTCGAAAGAACAACGAAGAATTGATAACAGACGCTTCGTACTTGGACTCTTACAGTGTGTTCTTCGATTTCGAAACGATGCAGACGAGCGAACGAAACGCGTCGTTGACCGTTTATTGACACTCTTAGTTTGTCTCTGCTATCTCCGTTCCTTTGCTTGCAGAGCTGATGTTCTTTCTGTGTTCTGATTTTTTTTTCTTTTTCTTACTCACGACCGTGTCGTAAAAGGAAAAGAAAGTTGAAGAAGAAAGTGGACGACGATTGCGACGAACCGCCATTTAAAATTCGTGTTTGATTCATGCTTGAACAATTCACGACTCTCAGGGTAGAATAGATAGGTTCACAGACGAACATAAGAATTAATTATCAAACGATAGTCACTGTGCCAAGACAAAGAAATATTGCTCTTTTTTACTTATAATATATCCAAAGAAATATGATTCAAGATTATTTAACATTATTCGAAGAACAAAAATCGAAAAGTATCATTGATCGAGCCATAAACGTCAAGTATAAAAAGAAAGAGATCTCAGTGATTCTACAAATGAACGAGTCACCAAAAATGTAAAAAACGAAACACGTTTTAAAAGTAATAAATTTTAAATAGTAATAAATTACACAAGCTTTCATTTAGACACAAAGTCGTTCAAATATAAATGATCTTCGTCTATAAAATTTCGCACAGGAGTTGCAAATCATTTTCAGCATTTCAACTGGTTCAAACGTCAAATCTCCCGAATGTACAATATAAATAAACTTCGTCGATAAAATTTCGAAGGGAAATTATAAATCGATCGTTTTTTTCTTTTTTTTTTTTTTACCATTTTGATCATTCGCTCGCTCATTGCATTCGAAGTTAATGAACAGTTAAAAAGCGTGGTGATCGATGAAGCGCGGTAATCATCGTCATTGTTTCGCGGTAAACTCGTCCGGGGGAATTTTAGTAACGAGGTTATCCATCCTTCGGTCAGAGAACTCGCCGGGGGACGTTTCGTTCGTTCGTTGCGTGAAGTTAGGTCGAGGAGGATATATTTCGGTGGAAAATAGAGCAGACAGTTATGCAAATCGCCACGGGGGTGGGCACGTGTACGAAAAGTGCATAACCACGTTGGAACGTCCTTCGGTTCGTTCGGCCAGCGACCGAGAGTCCGATGGGAAATTGGCGAGAATCCGGGGAAAGTGAGCCCCATGGGCGTACCGAAGAGCTCGCGCGTTTTCTTTTATGCGAACCACGGGTTCGAACGATCGATACGTCATCGTCTTATGCCACCTTCGACTGTGGCTAACGCGAGTATTAGGCTCGTAGCATGTGAAACGTATGAAACTCGAATGAAACTCCATCGGGAAGTGCAGCTTCGTCAGAGTAGCATGCACTCGATCAGAATGAATTCCATATTCTTCTTTCATCGTTTTTGAAATTTTATTGCCTCGATATCGGTGCAACTGGATCGTAGTAAATTTTATTTTCAAACCATTTGAAATGTGTTCCCTTGGTCAAATATAGTTTGTCAAACTGTAATATAGTGTACCAAATGTAGCGTATAAATTGTATGTATATATAGTGCGTCAAACTACAAGTTCTAAGATGTTTAAAGAAATGAGGAGATCGAAGAATATCATATTCTGAACTTCGTGCGTTAAAATTAAATCTATAATTTCCAATTGTCTTGATGTCAATGCAATTGGACTGTGGTAAATTTTATTTTAAAACGATTATGTGTTCCCTTGGTCAAATATAGTTTATATGTATTAAATTATATATAGTTTATATATATTATATTATACATATTGTATATAGTTTATATATTATATTATATCTATTAAATTTTATTTTAAAACAGTTATGATCAAATACAGTTTATATATATTATGTTATATATATTATATATAGTTTATATATATTATGTTGTATATATTATATTATATATATTGTACATAGTTCATATATTAAATTTTATTTTAAAATGGTTGTGTTCCCTTGGTCAAATATAGTTTATATATATTAAATTATATATAGTTTATATATATTATATTATATTATATATATTAAATTTTATTTTAAAAACGATTATGTGTTCCCTTGGTCAAATATAGTTTATATATATCAAACTACAAGTTCTTGTTATCTTAAAATTAAATCTATAATTTCCAATCGACACTCTGTCTGTTGTACCGTGCACATGATCTGCATTCTTGATAATAAAATTCACATTTTTATGGACACGGTTGAAAAGGTGGAAGCGGAAATTTATTTCCCATACGTTCACCTCACGTAATCAACAGATTGTACATTACTTACACGAAATTTCATGTACTTTAACAAAAGTTGGACACCGCATACTAGACATCGCAACAAAGAAGAATCACGAGATGAAAACCTCGGGGAAAAAAGAGACAGAGAGAGTGAAAACTATTCGTCTATCGTGCTCCTCTGAAAGCTCATAGAACCGGAAACGACTGTGTCCCAACGAAACGAGCTGCTCTTAAAGCCTGGAAATGTTGCGAGGGGGGTACGTTCGCGTGTTGGCGAATCGCAATTACAATCGTGTTACCGCGACGCGGCAGTACATCAAAGATCGCATAATGAGTTTCAGTTGCCAGAAAGAGAAGGGGGGGAGGGGCCCGAGAAGAGAAGAGACGCGACGGAATTCAGGGTGACTTGAAAAGAGGGCGCGAAAGAGGTCGGTTCCAGAGAGAGAGAGAGAGAGAGAGCTTCGTTCGAGCCTCTGTGCATTTTAATAAAGATTCCGGGGTGGCGCGTCGATCCTCACCGCGCCGTGAAAACCGAAGGGCGATAAAAAAGCTGGGACAAAGAGGAGTCGCCGGGCGTTATGAGACTTTGGTAACGCGTCTCCGCTGGGGAGAGAAAAGAGAAGGAGGAAGAAAGATAAAGAGAGAAACCACGAGGGGGTTGGGGGTGGCTCGATAATTTCAAAGGGGATTAGATGCTCGCGAGCTGCCCCTCTTTTTATTTCGATAAGTAATCGACCGCGCTTTTGTCGCGGAGAATCGATTTTCCCTTCGAGCGAGAAACGATCTGGTCGAATTGGCTCGACGTCAGAGATCGTGAGTCAGAGTTCGTTAAGTTGTAAACGAAGTTCAACTGGCTTCGTTGAAATTCACATTGCGAGCGATGAAAGCGATGTGGTTAAAAAAAAGAGAGAGAAGATTAAATGGAGATAAATCGTAAAAATCATTTGAATTTCATTTCTGCTTCGTTGTCACTTGGAATTTTATTATTGGAATCTTATCGTTGCTACGAATTACCAATTTTAACGATATTATCAGAATAATCGTAATCTCACCGATATTAGTTTCAATATATTGTCCAAAGTTAGTGTACAAATATTTTCGACGTAGCAATTCATTGTAAATTTTTACTGTAATCGTTACTAGGAACTGCTAACAGGATCAAGAGTGTGCCATTTTGCCAATATAATCCCAATAATCGTAATCTCGCCGATATTAGTTTCAAAATATTATCCAAAGTTAGTGTACAAATATCTTCGACGTAGCAATTTATTATAAATTTTACTCTAATCATTACTAGGAACTGCTAACAGGATAAATAGTGTGCCATTTTGCCAATATAATCGCAATAATCGTAATCTCACCGATATTAGTTTCAATATATTTTCCAAAGTTAGTGCAGCAATTTATTGTAAATTTTTACTCTAATCATTACTAGGAACTGCTAACAAGATGAAGAGTGTGCCATTTTGACAATATAATCGCAATAATCGTAATTTCACCGATATTAGTTTCAATATATATTCCAAAGTTAGTGTAGCAATTTATTGTAAATTTTTACTCTAATCATTACTAGGAACTGCCAACAGGATGAAGAGTGTGCCATTTTGACAATATAATCGCAATAATCGTAATCTCACCGATATTAGTTTCAATATATATTCCAAAGTTAGTGTACAAATATCGACGTAGCAATTTATTATAAATTTTGCTCTAATCATTACTAGGAATTGCTAACAGGATGAATAGTGTGCCATTTTGCCAATATAATCACAATAGTCACGTCTCATTACTGATTTCGAAATGTTAAATATTGTTCGAAACATCCCAAAATAGCGTCTATGATATTTTATTATACATTTTGCTCTGATCATTATTAGAAACTGCGTGTTAATAAGATGAACAGTGTGCCATTTTGCCAATATGATCATAATAGTCACGTCTGGCCAATACTGATTTCAAAATATTAAATATTGTTCGAAACAAATATCTGAAAACAGCGTCTAACAGCGTCTACGACATTATTCATTTTATTATAAATTTCACTCTACAAATATTGCCATGCCAATCGGATGAAAAAATGTGCCATTTCAGCAATATAATCCACAAGCCGCCTCTCGTCGAGTATCAATCTCAAAATTATATAATTTCCCACGTAAGTGACGAGAAAACGAGAGACTAACTGGTGAAATTTCACGAAACGTTGTCAAGCAAGCCAAAAAAAAGAAAAAAAAAAAAATCGCGCCGAGAATCCGCCCCATTAAATTCTACCATTAAAACGCGAGTAACGCGGATACAAAATTCTACCTCGAGTATACGCCTCGAGTCTCCCATCAAGATCTATCTTGCAAACTTGCTTGACAGCCGTCAGAACCACGGCATCGCGCATCGCAAGCAGAACCCAAAACTGAGATGATCCACGAAACCAAGGGTTGGTGGGGAGGGGAGGGGGGGGTGGAAGAGCTGAGAGGAGGGTGGAGGAACAGCGTGAATTACGAAGGAGAAATACGAGGCGCTATAGCGTGCAGGGGCGAGTACATCCGGGGGAGAGGATCGGCCGAGTGAAATACAGGGGATCAAAGACGAATCGGATAACGGAGGCTAAACCGTGATACGAAGAGGGGGTGAGCGGCTAAACCTCTGGTAAGAGGATCTCCGGCAACGAAGGAAGCAACGTAGAGAGAACGACCAGTGCTGAGCCACCAGGAGTCGGCTAGACAACCAAGAAAACCAGTGTCAGACGAGGTGGAGGAGGACGAAAACACGGAAGAAAGAAAGATCTGGAGAGAGAGAGAGAGAGATAGGATGGAGAAAGCAAGGATCAAGCAAGCCACGGAATGCAAGTGGAATGCTGGTGTTCACCGTTCAGCCATTCGGTAATGGTTACACGTGTACACCATAACGGATACATGCGCCAACCTCACGCACCCTTCTCGTCTCACCGATCTAGCTAACACACGCCTCGAGTTATCCTCTTCGCGTCTAAGCGGTGGAACGAAACTAGCGAGCGAGACCGAGCGTGCATTTCATCGCTACGATCCGCAAGATCCGCGGAAGTCGGCCGATCCATTTGCATGTACGTACATTCCCTTCCACAAGTGCGGGGGGGATCGAAGTTACGGCAGTTTGAGCGAGACGAGCGAGTTGCAGTTGACGATCGTCGATCGTCAGCGTGGTTAATTCTAGAATTACACGCGCTTGGTGTCTAACTGAGTGCAGGGTGCAATAATTCGCGACGACGCATTCTTTTTTCTTTTTTTTTTCGAAAGTTCAAACGAAAGAGATTCTTTGAAAGTGTCGTTTTAATGTAATGCGGCTGTTATTTATTCATTTCTCTGACACAAGTTTTGTAGTTTAGTCGTCAGTAATTCTAATATACTATTAACTAAAATTAACTATTTTTAGGTTAGGTTGACCTTACTCTCGTGTATATGTATCAGTGCGTTACTTCTCAATAGAAACAGAAATACGTAGCAATATTTTTGTAATAGCAAAATTATGTAGAAAGGAAAGAAGACAAATATGATAAACTTGGAATTTAACTTGGAGTGTAGCTAGATAAACTCAGTGTAACTGAGCATAGTGTAATTCGCGACGACGCATATTTTTTTCGAAAGTTCAAACGATTCTTTGAAAGTATCATTTCCATTTAATGCAACTACGGTGCAATTTATTCATTTGATGCAAATTCACTTTTCTGACACGAGTTTTATACTTTAGTCGTCGGTAATTCCAGTATAAAATAAACTATTTTTAGGTTAGGTTGACCTTACTCTCGTGTATATGTATCAGTGCGTTACTTCTCAATAGAAACAGAAATACGTAGCAATATTTTTGTAATAGCAAAATTATATAGAAAGGAAAGAAGACAAATATGATAAACTTGGAATTTAACTTGGAGTGTAGCTAGATAAACTCAGTGTAACTGAGCATAGTGTAATTCGCGACGACGCATATTTTTTTCGAAAGTTCAAACGATTCTTTGAAAGTATCATTTCCATTTAATGCAACTACGGTGCAATTTATTCATTTGATGCAAATTCACTTTTCTGACACGAGTTTTATACTTTAGTCGACTGTAATTCCAGTATAAAATAAACTATTTTTAGGTTAGGTTGACCTTACTCTCGTGTATATGTATCAGTGCGTTACTTCTCAATAGAAACAGAAATACGTAGCAATATTTTTGTAATAGCAAAATTATATAGAAAGGAAAGAAGACAAATATGATAAACTTGGAATTTAACTTGGAGTGTAGCTAGATAAACTCAGTGTAACTGAGCATAGTGTAATTCGCGACGACGCATATTTTTTTCAGAAGTTCAAACGATTCTTTGAAAGTATCGTTTTTAATGTAATGCAACTACTATTTATTCATTTGATACAATTTCATTTTTCTGACAAGAATTTTATACTTTAATCGTCGATAATTTTAATATAAAACAAACTTTTTTAATAATTTTTAGGTTAGAGTTAACCTTACTCTCACCACCTCTTAATAAAACTACACCTAATAGAAATACATAGCAATTTCTTTATAATAGCAAAACTAAATATAAAAGAGAAAGGAGAAAAACACGATAAACAGAATTCTCTGATTTCTGACGTCATTTAATATCGTTATTGATATCAATTTCATATTCATTCGCGTTAATAAACCTAGACGATGCTGTTAATCAAATCACTGACAAAATTAGACGCTACTAAACGGCTCTTTTTCGCTGCCGAAAATTAATAAACGATAAACGTTTCTCATTGACGATAACGAAGGATAATCTTCACAATTAAGGATTTCAATCGTCGATAATTGAACGACCGAAACCTCGGTTATCAACGAACGCGTCTCGCAATTACCCCGATCCCCGCACAGTGAAACTGAATCAATTTTCAGTCTCTGATATTTATTTATTTCAAATCGTTGGAAATGATCAGCAAGCGTACTTCGAGTACTTTTGGCTGATAATGTACTACGTATGCACGCGGACGCACGGACAGAATGAACGCGAATCGGCGCTAGTGTGCGGCTGTCAGATCGGACCAGCACGATATTTCGACCATCCGAATCGTTAGACGTTACGGCAGATCGTCGACGATGCTATCTACTGTACTTTCGCGCGTGTGTACCTGCAACCTCACGTGGAGAGATCTCACGTCCCGGACGATAAGCGAGATACGAGAGAGAATCGGGGCGGAAGTTTCGCTCGGTCGTTTCGGCTTCTCCCGTTATTTTACTCGTTGGCGCGATTAACTTGCCACAAGTGGCTGAAATTTTGAGAGGAATCCGCAGAATCCAATGTTTAGGAGGAACCTACGATCCACGTTCCCTTCGCTCAGGATATTTTTCGAACGAGTTTCAAGGGATCGGGACAATTTGAAATTTTCAAAAAATCAATTTTTCTTTTTTCTTTTCGCCTTAAACAGTAGTCCTGGAAATAAGATGAAGAAGGTGTTGGCCTTTAAAACGACTTACTTTGGGGTATAATAAAAGATCCGTGGACACAGAATAATTGAATTTGTATCGCTGTTTACAACTTTACTTAGCAGTATTGCAAAGTGTAAATCGTGTGATTCGAATATTACTTTTTGGCGAATCGGTTATTAGGGGACTTGGTTTCAATTTAGTCGTGAATTGTATATTGAAATATAAGTGATATATATAAGTGAAAAAAGTAAGTAGAGGATGCGTATGAAAAACGACGTTCTGGAACTTTAAACGCGTTTTCCACGAAACTAGGTTTTTAGAAACGGTGTGCGAGATATCTCGGAATCTAACCAACCGATTACCGTGAAACTTGGTACGTATCTTTGGCGTAACGATCGAACATTTCTTAATTTTTGACAAAATCGAGAAATATAAACAAAAAACGTAGAAATTTTTGGCGTAAATTCGATACATCAAGAACAAGTAGCTGCCATTTTCATAATTTTCACAAAAATGAAAATGTCGGATCGTCAATCCCCAGAGAATATTGTTTACTTTTTGAACCCTTCCTTGCCTTTTTGCTGCAGCTAATCCTCTTTGGCTGAAATCACGCACACCGATGAGGCAATGTGAGAAAAAAGTTATGTGAAAGGATGCCGTTAAAAAGCTAAATAAGAGCCCTCTTTTTTTCCTCTTTTAATGTCGCTTCTTGTAGTTCATAATGTGTTAAAATAAACCACAAAAGCTCATGTCAGTGAAATATGTACTTTCGTTTTACTAGCCCTGCAAACTATTTGTAATTTTTGCGTCAAATTGTCCTGCCTTAAGACGAGAGATTTTGCACATTGTCGAAAATTAATTATTGTCGTAGTCGATGGATAATAGTAATTGTGAAGAATAGTCTAGCAGCAGTTGGAAAAGGAGCAACATTTTCTTCAGATTCAAATCCAAAGATCTAAAGACGAGTTGGTTTGTGTCTGTATACAGTTTCTTGGCCTATTTCCTTTTTAACGAAGCATCAGATTTTATTTTATTAAATTTAAATTTGAACGTGAATTTTTCCATCGTGTTTTGAAAATCTGTTTAAAAATTACACATTTATTCCGGTGGGAAGTGATATTTTGGCCTAGCCCGTAGAATGTTATTATTAAACAGTAAATCTTTGTTAATTGGCCTTCGTCAGCCAATGGGAGCATTTTTACAGCTCCCACTGTGAAGAATTCAGTTTCTAAATTGAAAATTTACAATGGAGATCGCCGCATATTTTCAGCATATCTAATTCATTTCACTGCGTTATTGTTTAAAAGGAAGCATTAAACGCGAAGTTAAAAATCAGCCAGCGGAAGTACCTTCATAACTGCAACAAGAATATAAACAGTTGCATTTAGACGTAGACACCTGGCCTGTCCGTCTGTGTCTGACTCATTTCACTGCGATATCGTATGGAGACCACGCTCAGACATAATGAAGAAAACTTTGAATGTCACTCGGAGGAACAGCCTCTGCTAATGCATTCGATGCGTCGCAATGGAAATTTTCAAACACGTAAATGCAGAACGTTAACGTCAACTGTCCGCGATATAATTGTGCGTTCAGAAGAATTGTTCTCGCCGCCCTAGAAATCTAATTATTGACATTCTCTGTTATGCGTCCGATTTCACCGCGGGGGAAAAAAAAAACTACGACAAAAGGGAAACTTTCATGGCCGGCGAAACTTCCTCCGGCGCAAGTGAAAATCGTGGAGATTTGTTCTACAAACGCAAGAGTACACGATCAATTGTTTGCCGCGTGAAACTGAAAGGACTGTTTCCATTGCTCCAGAAATCTGATCGTTTACGTTTGCGTACGTCTGACTGTGAAGACACATTCGATGTCTAGTTGAATGGAAAAAAATTCGAAATACAGCAACGACTCTGTTTGTTGAAATTCGAATTCTGAACGCGAGCTGTTCAAGTCGAGTTCGAAATTGAAAAACCAAACCACAGAGCAACGATCGATTTCTAATTTTGTTGCAAACGCCCGCTGGAAGATATTTCAACAGAGCTTGTAATAATTTCCACTGGAACTAACTGTTGCACCAATTTGCAACATGGGTAATGAGAGCTGGATACAATCGGACATTAAACGACAACAATTTGTCAATTAGTAACATCAACGCACATTCGTGCAACGCAAGGTTGCAGACGCCTCGTTTGTATAATTGAGCAATTCCGGTTATAAGATATATCCGGATGACTCGCGGTAAACTTGTGAAGTTCATCGTGTCGCGAGCAAACGTTGTTATTTGAATAATGAAACGAGATGCACAGGCCAATCCACGGTTCCATTTGTAACCCTAACTACTTGCACAAGGAGCAATCGACGCGTGATCGTACGTGTTACAATTCCCAATCGAGTGCCGATGATTACGCGTATGCAACGTATCACGCGCGTCACCCCAAACCACGATCGTTTGTGGATCAGTCAAAATTAGGAGACATTGCTCCATGCGGCAAGTCTCTCTTCGTTCGGATGGCACACGCTGTAATTTCCGTTTACGACAATCTCGCGTTGGTTACGCGCGAATTGTACGATTGTATCACGTGCGTCGAATTGCTAGCAAGAGTAAGATTTCTAGGTGTATAAATATATATTTTTTGACTTTCCTTCTGATTAAGATCTTTCTACGCATGTAAATACAATTATTGATTTTTCTAAGATCTTCTGGGTTAGATATAGAGTTAAATTAAGTTTCAATTTAGGTTAGGTTTAAGTTAGGTTTCGGTTTAGGTTAGCTTCAGGTTCCTCTCGATTGATAAATAAATCTTTCCTTCCGATTAAGATCTTTTTAGGCATATAAATACATTCATTCATTTTTCTAAGATCTTTCAGGTTAGATTTAGAGTCAGATTAAGTTTTAATTTAGGTTAGGTTTCGGTTTAGGTTAGCTTCAGGTTCTTCTCGATTAATAAATAAATCTTTCCTTCTGATTAAGATCGTTTTAGGGATATAAATCCATTCGTTGATTTTTCTAACATCTTTTAAGTTAGATATAGAATTAAATTAAGTTTCAATTTAGGTTAGGTTTCGGTCGAGGTTAGGTTTAAGTTAGTTTTAGATTCAGGTTCCTTTCAATTGATAAATAAATCTCTCCTTCCGATTAAGATCTTTTTAGGCATATAAATACATTCATTGATGTTTCTAAGATATTTTAGGTTAGATTTAGAATCAGATTAAGTTTCAATTTAGGTTAGGTTTCGGTTTAGGTTAGCTTCAGGTTCCTTTCAATTGATAAATAAATCTCTCTTTCCGATTAAGATCTTTTTAGGCACATAAATACATTTATTGATGTTTCTAAGATCTTTTAGGTTAGATTTAGAATCAGATTAAGTTTCAATTTAAGTTAGGTTTCGGTCGAGGTTAGGTTTAAGTTAGGTTTAGGTTAGTTTTAGATTCAGGTTCCTTTCAATTGATAAATAAATCTCTCCTTCCGATTAAGATCTTTTTAGACACATAAACATATTCATTGATTTTTCTTATCTCTACAGTTTTTGGTTATTATTTTATAATAGAAACTATCATCTTTATCATTTTTATTATCTATAGTTTGACAATTAGCAATGAATGGACTGCGGATTCTTTATCATCTCTATAGTTTTACAGTTTGTGTAATGGAAGCTATAAAGACAGTTTTATTATAATTACAGTTTTACCTATATAGTTTGATAGGCAGTGATCAACAGACCGCGAATATTACATTTGTTAGAAAATGTACAGACGTAATATACAGAAAAATACATTTCTAAGCAGAATGAAACAAATTTTCATTTAGATTTCACCTCTTTGATTACGTTTATTAAAGTTGTCCCATAAATGTCCCCGTAGTTTCGCGATCAGTTATCCACAAATTAGAAACGATAAATTTGATTGAGAATTACACGAGAGTAAGAAACGTTATTGTCAAGAATGAAATGTAATAACGAGTCATTCCAGTTACAGTGAAAGCTGTAATGGATTTTTAAGAGATGTTGAAAATGTCTCCTTTTACAATTGACTCTCTTTTCACCGGGCGACGTTATTGGCTAAAAGATCCAATTACGAATTCATTATCCAGAGCGGTAAATTTACATTACGTAAATGAAAATTCTTCGGCGGTTTATAATATTACGCATTGTAAAATTGCATTACGCACATTTAATACGCGTTGTGTTGCAAAACGTACAATCGTATCCTCCTATAATTAATTTCACTTTATCGCCGGGTTAATATGTTACTGCTTAAATCGAGTTCATAAATTGATGCATAATAAACATCATCTTCGCAAAACCGGCATTCTGTAGCATTGTTACACGCTAATTATTAGTAATTAGTCCGTCGAAATGAAATAATTAATGTTCCAAGTGAGGCGTGCCTGTTTTTAATAGATCAATAAATGCAACACAACGATAAGACAACCTAAATGATCAATGTTTATTTCCCAGAAATGAATGCGTTTTGCGTGCAATGCCAGAAGTGTGAAAAAAAAAAATCCTGACAACGAGCAATTCGCAATTAGAAATTAGATTCTAACACGTGCTTTATCAATTTAATTTAATATACTTTAATCAATTTAACGAACTGGAACATTATATACACTTTCAAATTATTTCTCAATTATTTCTCCACGTGCAACCAAATATATTTCTTCGCAACGATCAAAATTTCTCCTAATACCTTCAAACAGTTGTGCTTCAGAACGTTTGTCACCGTCAACTTACTTCGTTTCTCCGTAAACGTTTCAACGAATTGCTCGCCGATCAATCCAATCCCTTCCAGTTTCGATATTCGCGAAACAAACGCATCGACTCCGCGTCGCGTCGCGCTCGTGAAACTTCAAAGACGTGCAGAGATCAATAATCTCGTTCTAAGAACCGCTCTCTGTCCGAAAGAGATCGCCGACTCTAACGAGGCTTGCTGTTTCAGCCGCGAGCCACGATCGTTTCAAGCACGTGGCAGCACGCGCCTCTGTCGTAACCGGTAACACGTTGCACGTTCGCCATTCTCAGCCACGGCGAGGGCGTTGCGTCTAGGCGCCCGCAACTTCGATGCTGCGAGCTTTAACGAGCTTGTTGCGAGTGTGGAGTAAAGTGGGTCGCGTGAGTGGGTATCTAGCTATCACGTGGTCGACGATCGAAGTTGGATCGGCTCTGGCGGCCATTCTTTCGAAGCTTCCGAAATATATTCGTCGCGGAGACGAAGGGAACGTGCAAGGAACAGCCACCGGACGTTCGTGGACGGCTCGTAAGCACGTATACCGGACAAAGCTCACGAGGCCAGTGCCTGGTCGCCGCACGATGTATCTCCGCCACCTCCGCGCGCGCCGGAAGTAATCGTTTTAACGTGCAATGGCAGCGATCGTTAAGTACCGCCGGGCCTCGTCTTACGTCACGGCCAGATCGCCGCGGGACTAGCGATGGGAACAACGCCGCTCGAGATACTCGTCTCTGTCTCGCATCGAATCGAGTATCTTCTGTCGATAGTTGCAATAATAGATTGACGACAGAATGGTGTAACTAATGACGATGCATTCAAATAATAATAATAATTATATAGTGGGTAGGATGTAAAATTAATATTTTGTTTTGTATAATCTTGGGTTAGGTTTGGGTTAGGTTTGGATTGGGTGATTATTAGAATTAGTAATAATTTATCGATATCTTGATTCATTTTTCCTCCCGATTCTAATAATCTTCTCTCTTTTTTTTTTTTTAAGAAAGACAATTAAAATCAATTGGTACAATTAGGCCTCGAGTTAATTAGACTCATTGAATGAATATTTTCAAGCTCATTTGAATGAATATTTAAAATAATGTTTATTAGATGATAAAGGTAAATGATGATGCAGTTTTTATGATTGTTCTGAGAAATTTTACGTCAATTTTCTCATCGCTGTAACTATCCCTGGATAATTCAGAAGTGATTCTGGAGATTTTGACACTTTTTATTTTCCAATTATAATGATACTTCTACGAATCAATTGTTATAACCATTCCAAAACATTTCTAAATCTTTAATCATTTTTTTAAATATCAAAAATCTTTTAAATCATTAATCTCTGACTAGTCTTAAATAATCCAGATCCTTAAATTTTGTATTTTCCAATTTCCACGAAAAACTACAAACCAATTATTTGTTTCAATTTAAATTTCTATTCATTGGTCTTTCCATCTCTTCAACTACCTTGAGTGATCCAGAGGTTTAGGTTAGGTTTAGTTTATTCTTGAGTTTAGGTTAGCTTAAATTCATTCTTGAATTTTTTAGATCTTGTTTGGGTTAGGTTCAATTTATTCTTGAGTTTAGGTTAGCTGAAATTTATTCTTGAGCTTTTTAGATCTTGTATTTCCCAATTTTGATAGTACTTCCACGAAAAACTACAAACCAATTATTTGTTTCAATTTAAATTTCTATTCATTGGTCTTTCCATTTCTTCAACTACCTTGAGTAATCCAGAGGTTTAAGTTAGGTTCAGTTTATTCTTGAGGTTAGGTTAGCTGAAATTTATTCTTGAATTTTTCAGATCTTGTTTAGGTTAGGTTTAGTTTATTCCTGAGTTTAGGTTATCTTAAATTTATTCTTGAGCTTTTCAGACTTTGTATTTCCCAATTTTGATAATACTTCCACGAAAAGCTACAAACAAGTTGTTGCATTTTCAAAAGCTTCATCGAACCCTCTCATTTTAACTATTCTTAAATAATCCAGAGACCGTTCTCGAATTTCAAGATCGTCATTTCTCCATGAAGAATCAATTAATCAAACAAACCATTAATTAATAATTAATTTCACAGAAATTCATCGTCCAAGAACAACAAAACTCAGATCGTGAATTTGGTCTCGCGTGACAGAGGAGAATGGCGGAACAGGAAGATCGATTTGATCGGATAGGCTGTAGACTCGCGTCGTGTGCCCATCGCTAGTTACCGACCACCCTACGACTACCTACATACTCGGCTACGCCTCGACACATTGCCTCGACCCACGCGCGCCCATTGTCTTCTCTTTCGGACGACGCTGCCTGATGTAAGAGGGAACGAGATACGTACTCGCGGATACGTTTCAGCGGGAGAGAAAAGGAAAAAAAGAAACGTCTCGCTGGAATTATAGGCAGATAGGCAGATACGTAGGACGATGACGGGATATCGAGATCCGATGCCAGCGCTCGCGTGGAAACAGATTTTTCAAAGAACGCCAGGAGGTTTGTAATTAACGAACCGTGCGGCGTTGTGCATGAATTGTTAACGCCGGATATTTCAATGGCGTTGCCACGTCGCGGAAATGGATTTCACGCGGTCGACGCCACGGTGCCACCATATTTTTATGCTTTCATCTCTCGACGATCTTTTCAGATAACCTCATTGTTACCTTATTAACACTTGCGTATCTATTTAAAGGAGTATCTTGTTCCAGGAACTGAAGTTCGTGAAAATTGACAGTGACATCGTCGATCGTAAGTTACGTTCGATGTTTGTTATTTTGTGTCGTATATAGATCGGTGCCATTGACAATTTTAAGATTCGAGCTGAAGGACTGGTTCAATTTTCGTACGGATTCCGAAACTAGAGTTACATTTAAATTCCAAACGCTTGACGAGTTCTGAGACCGATCGAAATTTCATACCAGTGATATTAGTCGTCACTATGTATACTACAATGCGTGTACTTAAATTGTGAAAGTATTATATATATATATATTACATATTTAAAAATATCACATAATTAAATATATTATATAATATATCTTAATATATAATATATATTATATAATATATCTAAATAAATTATCTAAATTGTATAAAGAAATATTGTACAATACCGCGAAAATAATCGTACGAACAAATTCAGAACGCGATGGGCCATCGAAGAATATATATTACATATTAAAAATTAACATTACATATTATATTAAAAAATATTACATAATTAAAGTTATATGTATATATAATATATCTAAATAAATTATCTAAATTGTATAAAGAAATATTGTACAATACCGCGAAAATGATCGTACGAACAAATTCAGAACGCGATGGGCCATCGAAGCATATGTATCACATATTAAAAATTAACGTTACATGTTACATTACGTAACAAAGAATATTACATAATTAAAATTATATGTATATATAATATATCTAAATAAATTATCTAAATTGTATAAAGAAATATTGTACAATACCGCGAAAATGATCGTACGAACAAATTCAGAACGCGATGGGCCATCGAAGGATATGTATCACATATTAAAAATTAACGTTACATGTTACATTACGTATTAAAAAATATTACATAATTAAAATTATATGTATATATAATATATCTAAATAAATTATCTAAATTGTATAAACAAATATTTTACAATACCGCGAAAATAATCGTACGAACAAATTCAGAACGCGATGGGCCATCGAAGGATATGTATCACATATTAAAAATTAACGTTACATGTTACATTACGTAACAAAGAATATTACATAATTAAAATTATATGTATATATAATATATCTAAATAAATTATCTAAATTGTATAAACAAATATTTTACAATACCGCGAAAATAATCGTACGAACAAATTCAGAACGCGATGGGCCATCGAAGCATATGTATCACATATTAAAAATTAACGTTACATGTTACATTACGTAACAAAGAATATTACATAATTAAAATTATATGTATATATAATATATCTAAATAAATTATCTAAATTGTATAAAGAAATATTGTACAATACCGCGAAAATAATCGTACGAACAAATTCAGAACGCGATGGGCCATCGAAGAATATATATTACATATTAAAAATTAACATTACATATTATATTAAAAAATATTACATAATTAAAGTTATATGTATATATAATATATCTAAATAAATTATCTAAATTGTATAAAGAAATATTGTACAATACCGCGAAAATGATCGTACGAACAAATTCAGAACGCGATGGGCCATCGAAGCATATGTATCACATATTAAAAATTAACGTTACATGTTACATTACGTAACAAAGAATATTACATAATTAAAATTATATGTATATATAATATATCTAAATAAATTATCTAAATTGTATAAAGAAATATTGTACAATACCGCGAAAATGATCGTACGAACAAATTCAGAACGCGATGGGCCATCGAAGGATATGTATCACATATTAAAAATTAACGTTACATGTTACATTACGTATTAAAAAATATTACATAATTAAAATTATATGTATATATAATATATCTAAATAAATTATCTAAATTGTATAAACAAATATTTTACAATACCGCGAAAATAATCGTACGAACAAATTCAGAACGCGATGGGCCATCGAAGCATATGTATCACATATTAAAAATTTACGTTACATGTTACATTACGTAACAAAGAATATTACATAATTAAAATTATATGTATATATAATATATCTAAATAAATTATCTAAATTGTATAAACAAATATTTTACAATACCGCGAAAATAATCGTACGAACAAATTCAGAACGCGATGGGCCATCGAAGGATATGTATCACATATTAAAAATTAACGTTACATGTTACATTACGTAACAAAGAATATTACATAATTAAAATTATATGTATATATAATATATCTAAATAAATTATCTAAATTGTATAAACAAATATTTTACAATACCGCGAAAATAATCGTACGAACAAATTCAGAACGCGATGGGCCATCGAAGCATATGTATCACATATTAAAAATTAACGTTACATGTTACATTACGTAACAAAGAATATTACATAATTAAAATTATATGTATATATAATATATCTAAATAAATTATCTAAATTGTATAAAGAAATATTGTACAATACCGCGAAAATGATCGTACGAACAAATTCAGAACGCGATGGGCCATCGAAGGATATGTATCACATATTAAAAATTAACGTTACATGTTACATTACGTATTAAAAAATATTACATAATTAAAATTATATGTATATATAATATATCTAAATAAATTATCTAAATTGTATAAACAAATATTTTACAATACCGCGAAAATAATCGTACGAACAAATTCAGAACGCGATGGGCCATCGAAGCATATGTATCACATATTAAAAATTAACGTTACATGTTACATTACGTAACAAAGAATATTACATAATTAAAATTATATGTATATATAATATATCTAAATAAATTATCTAAATTGTATAAACAAATATTTTACAATACCGCGAAAATAATCGTACGAACAAATTCAGAACGCGATGGGCCATCGAAGCATATGTATCACATATTAAAAATTAACGTTACATGTTACATTACGTAACAAAGAATATTACATAATTAAAATTATATGTATATATAATATATCTAAATAAATTATCTAAATTGTATAAAGAAATATTGTACAATACCGCGAAAATGATCGTACGAACAAATTCAGAACGCAATGGGTCGTCGAAGGTGGAATATATCGGCCTGTTCTCCGAAATGGCGGCGATTTTTAAGTCGGTGGGTCATAAAAGTTGCAATTGCCGCTGATCCATCGTGGAACAATACGACATCGCGTCGGAAAAAGCGGCGTGTCCGGCTAACAGGGCGGAATGGCCGTTGCGAAAACGCGTAAACAGGAACGATAGGAACATTCTGTCTCGAGCGAGCGTGGCGTGGTATTCCGCGAGTCTCACGACCTCTCCGCGACGTGAATCATGCCAGTTCCGGTCCGACCCACGCGCACGCGTCCCTGAAACACACCCGCGCCACGATCTCATCCTCCTCCCGGTGCTGCTCCGTTCGTCTCGATTACGCCTGAATTTATGAAACGCTTCTTTACGGCCAGTTTGCTCGCTCGCTCGCTCGCTCGCACCACGCAACCGGCAAACTGGGTCTCGAAGTTCAAGTTCGACGCACGAAACGATGATCAAAGATCGTTTTTTCTTTTTTTTTTTTTTTTTTTTGGAAATTTTGGAATCTCTGAGCTACGGTGAGATTTTTCGCGAAGCTAGAGAAAGAAAAACTCGATGTACGTCAAGGCCTGACGCAAGATAGTGTAAGAATAAAATTTATACCCGACGGTGCTTATTCACACTGTATGACTAATTGCTATGCTGGAATGAAGTAAAATTTTGAAACGAAGAAGATGAGATAAGTTTATTTCATATATTTTTATATATGTGATATAATATTTTATATATTTTTATTTTATAAGTTTATTTTATATATTTTTATATATATAATATAATATTCTATATATTTTTATTTTATAAGTTTATTTTATATATTTATATATGTATAATATAATAGTTTATAAGTTTATTTTATATATTTTCATAAATATAATATAATATTTTACATATTTTTATTTTATAAGTTTATTTCATATATTTTTATATATATAATATAATATTTTGCATACTTTTATTTTATAAGTTTATTTTATATATTTTATATACATATATAATATAATATTTTATATGTTTTTATTTTATAAGTGTGTTTTATATATTTTATATATATAATATAGTATTTTACATATTTTTATTTTATAAGTTTATTTTATATATTTTATATATATATATAATATTTTATATATTTTACTTATATATTTTGTATATTTTAATTTTATAATTTTATTTTAAGACACTTTATAAAATTTATTTAATAAATAATTGAAAAATCGTGAACTGACAATGAGAAAACAAGTGAATCATTCGATCTTCCGAACGTATGAAATTACCAAAAACGGAGGATACACGGTGACGATTTGAAAATGCGTTCGTCATTATACGACATACACTCTGATATATTATCTTCTTCGAATAATATCAAACACTGGTCATTTTATCATTGGTTACAAGATCATTTGCAATACAATACTCTAGTTATACACAGACTTCACTTGATTCACTTCAATCGATTTATCTTCGTCTTCCATTTGGATTCTACAGTTCGTGAAATTTACGCGAACAAATGAAAGCAATTGTAAATTATTGCCACGTAATGGACCAGCTGAGCCTCTGAAATTTCTACGTTCGCGAAGAAAAAAAAATCATTTCAAACGACCTAACTTTCGATCGCCAACTTTCGATGGTCGACGAGCCGATATCCCGGTCTAATTGCTCGATCGAGCACAGATGAACTTGAACTGGCCATTCACGCTGTACAATGCCTCCTCCGACATAGTCATTGTCTCGCCCTAACAGATCATCCAGGCTACCGTGCACTCGTCGAAGGGAAGAAACTGTTCGCAGGGAAGCAATTTCGTATATAGGGAGTTCATGGAGCTGTTCTCCTCTTTATTAGCGCGTAAAGGGAGGGAAGAGAGAAGCGGATTAATCTTCGCTCGTCGACCATTTGGCGCGGAACGCGAAAGAGAATGATACATGCGCCATTCAATTACGGACGTTCGCCATATTTTATGGCCAGCGCGGACAAAAGCTAATAAAACGTGTGAAATATTATCGAGTGATGTTAATGGTCAGCGATGGTTAATTTTACAAGTGAAACAAGTCAAACGTTACAAGTCAATTAATCTGTTATCAATGTCGATGCATTTGTATAATATTTATTAATATACGTGTTATATGAAACAATATATAGTGACGCATAATAGATTAATATATTTATCTAACAGATTATATTCCATTATATACATTGGAATTCATGTTATAACATTATTATATTGGAATATAAATATATTATTAATAATTATGTAATTGATAATAATATAAATATAATATTAATATAATACTGTAAATATATTATTAATAATAATATAAATATAATATTAATATAATACTGTAAATATATTATTAATAATAATATAAATATAATATTAATATAATACGATAAATATATTATTAATAATTATATAATTGATAATAGTATAAATATAATTTTAATATAACACTATAAATATATTATTAATAATGATATAAATATAATATCAATATAATACTGTAAATATATAATTAATAATAATATGAATATAATATTAATATAACACTATAAATATATTATTAATAATAATATGAATATAATATTAATATAACACTATAAATATATTAATAATAATAATATAAATATAATATTGATATAATACCATAAATATATTATTAGTAATTATATAATTGATAAGAGTATAACTATAATATTAATATAACACTATAAATATATTATTAATAATAATATAAATATAATATTAATATAACACTGTAAATATATTATTAATAATTATATAATTGATAATAGTATAAATATAATATTAATATAACACTATAAATATATTATTAATAATTATACAACAGGGTGGCCACTGAGAAATTGAAGGGTGTGAAAAATATACATAACTTGTATATTGTAATATTAAATCAATGCACATCAATTAATCGCATAACAATTGCAATCAGTTGCACGTCATAATGTTGAAATAAATTAAATAAATATTATTCGTTTCCAGATGAAGTAGTGGAAAATGAAAAAGACACGTGTCCGTACTTCTTTATAGTTACTTCTTTATTGTATACCGCGATAATTACCAATGACCCGATGAATTGGCCAATTTCTCGCCACTCGGTTCTAATCCAATACGAAACAATAACGCAATCTCACGGATGAATCTGACTTCCCCGACGGGACCGCCTACAGTGGAAAGAAGAGGACAAAACAATGGCCGGGCATTAAAATTACCATAGATTCGATCGTGCTATCGGGGCGCGCGAATATCTCGAAATGCAAACCGGTCGAACGTGATTCTTTTACGCGAACGTTGGTTACATTCGGCCGGGTGAAACCGGTGTGTGTGTGTGTGTGTGCGTCTAAGGTGGCTGACAGGAAAGCGCAATGTGCAACGGGTGGGTTGATGGGGGCACGTGTACCCTGTTATAAGCCCCCGTGCGCCGTTTTAGCCGCTCACGGCTCGTAACACGAGAAACGGGACTTTGTGCCACGTAATGCTGCTGTAGCATGAAACTTCCAGCCGTTCCGGCTGATACGTGAACTTACCAGCCCCCTGTGTACACGCGGCGGGCACATCCGCGAGCAGGCCCGAATCCGTGCCCGACCGGAAACCACCGGCATTATCTACCGTCCTATTTGCTGATCTCCGAATCGGCTTGGTTTCTTTATTTCTCTTTTTCTTTCTGGGACGACTGCTAGACTTCATGCGAATTTACATTTTCGTGGACGAGCGGACGAGTGTATTATTGTGACTATACTATGTATTCTATACTATTACTATATAGTATTATTGTGACTGTATGTAGTGTTGTGAGTGTACTATACATAGAGATGTTATAAATGAAATATTATTTACAATGATATTATAAATATTATATAATTATTATATATATTAATATTATGTAACAATAATATTATGATATATTTATAATATTTCTATACGTAGTACACTATACTAGACTACACTATAGAAATATTATCCATAATAGCATATATAAGTATTATAAAATAATAATATTATAATATATTTATAATATTTCTATACATAGTATACTATACTATAGAATACTATGTATAGAATAGTATAGATACTATACTGTACTATAGAAATATTATTTATAATATTCCTGTATATAGTACACTATACTATACTATAGAAATATTATTTATAATATTATTATAATATATTTCTATACATAGTACACTATACTATACTATACTATAGAAATATTATTCACAATAATATTGTACTATGTTTATAATATTATTATAAATAATATTTCATTTACAATATTTCTGTATATAGTACACTATACTATACTATACTATACTATAGAAATATTATTTATAATAATATTATAAATATTATATAATAATAATATTACAATATATTTATAATATTTCTATACATAGTACACTATACTATACTATACTATAGAAGTATTATTCATAATAATATTATACTATGTTTACAATGTTATTATAAATAATATTTTATTTACAATATTTCTGTATATAGTAAACTATACTATACTATACTATAGAAATATTATTTATAATAATACAAATATTATATTATAATAATATTATAATATATTTATAATATTTCTATAGATAGTACCCTATACTATACTATACTATACTATACTATAGAAATATTATAATAATATTATAATATATTTATAATATTTCTATACATAGTACACTATACTATACTATACTATAGAAGTATTATTCATAATAATATTATACTATGTTTATAATGTTATTATAAATAATATTTTATTTACAATATTTCTGTATATAGTACACTATACTATACTATACTATAGAAATATTATTTATAATAATACAAATATTATATTATAATAATATTATAATATATCTATAATATTTCTATACATAGTACACTATACTATAGTATACTATACTATAGAAATATTATTCATAATAATATTATACTATGTTCATAATATTATTTTAAATAATATTTTATTTACAATATTTCTGTATATAGTACACTATTTATATTATAAATATATAATATTACAAATATTATTCAGATAATGTAATAGTGCTCGTCCTGTTTTGTAACCCTCTTCTTAATCTTCTAATAAATTTTAACAAGATTTTTCAGATATCAGACGTCGAAAGGACCAGAGAACTTGAGAAAATCTCTTTTTTCACCAATTATCAACCACCGATGAACGATTCACTGTCGCGGATCGTCAAAATACGACCGTAAGTCTCGTAACGTTCGATTTACCATCGGTTGCAATCGATTTTCAGGTTGCAGGTCAGCGAAACGGCTGTCAACGAGCAACGTTCGACAACACAGAGAAAAGCGGGGAGTAGGAAGGTAGAAGATGTCGATGGAACGGAAGAGAGGGAGAGGGCCGATATTTTCTCGTTAAAAGTTCTCTCAACGTTCTATTAATTACAGGCTATCGTTTCTCGATCGCGCGCGAGACGGCTGGCGGGGATGGGCTTTTCGTTTCGTCCGGCGCCCGTTAATTCTGCCCTCGCGGTTTCGAATCGGCTCGTTGACTCGGCTCGCAGCGGCGGCCATTTTTCACGCATGCCCGCGTCCTCTTCCGGCAACCGCGCTCTCTACACACAGTGGTCCTAAATTCGTCGAATCCGGAAAGAGAGAGAGAGAGATTCGATGAGTTCGAATCAACGCGAAAATCAAAGAGCCAACAAACATCCTCGGGGTTTGAATGTTTGCCAAGTGCGCGTAAATTCATCCCCAGGAATGGCCAATCGGCAGGAGAGCACCGCGCTCGTGAGAATCATTGAATACCCCGAGTTAAGTATCAATGACATGGCGACAAACGTCACAGGTTTGTCCGAGTTGCACGAGATTATAGAATATAAACGTCGAGCGAAACCTTGGAATTGCCTTTCACCATATCTTTCGTAAATGATTGAAAAGAGTTGAGAGATGGATTGTTGCGTCGTCGAAACGTTTACATTGTATTAGAATTGTGCCATCAACGACTGTTTAAATTCGTCCAATTGAATACATTCTTTTGTAACATTTGAAATCTAATTGTTTAACGCAAGTGTGTAAATCGCGGTGGATGGGAAGAACACGAGGCGAAATTTTGGTCGATATGTAACAGCATGAGTCGTCGTTTCGATATATTTTTAAATCACGTATAGTTTATAAGTCTAGCAGGGCAAAACGTGTTATTCCAACACTTTGACATTCAATGAAACTACATGTGGCTATTGTTATATGTTTAAAACAGTTGTTTACGCTGAAAATTATTTTTTTCCTTTTTATCAAATATATTTACGTTTGTAACAAATATATATATATATATATATATATTATAATTATATTATATATTATAAATATATTATAAATATATTATAATATTATTATTTTATAATACTTATATATGCTATTATGGATAATATTTCTATAGTGTAGTCTAGTATAGTGTACTACGTATAGAAATATTATAAATATATCATAATATTATTGTTACATAATATTAATATATATAATAATTATATAATATTTATAATATCATTGTATATATATATATATATATATATATATATATATATATATATAGCATAATTTCTACGTATATGTTTCCAGATCTGTTTGAAATTTAACCATTGTGATCCTGTTGGCCGTGTCTCGTTGCAGTGCTAATGAAATTCGTACTAATTAATACATGTAATATACACATAATCGATACATGTAATATACACATTTCCAAATTGGTTTGAAATTTCATCGGTATAGCCGTGACAGTCGCATCTCGTTACAACACGTTAATGAAATTTCGAAACGTTGCGTGTAATACTTGTGTATTTACATATGAACGCGAGTCTGCGCTGTCAAATTGGTTAGAAACCGGACGTTTTCGCTATTTTCCACCATTTTCGCATTTCCGTCAGGTCTCACCCGTCATCTTCGTCATCTTTCAAATTTTTACAGTGACGTAAAGTGTCTGACACGGGTTTAGGTCCAAACTTTGAACAGATGCTATAATGCAAATGCTCTAAATTTCTCTGGATTCTTCTTTATTTAATTCCTTATTTTTTATAATTAACACGTCTCCTATTTTATTTACAGGTTATACTAAAATAATACGAAATCGAAAAGTCGACGCATGCATCGTTTCGTATTCAATTTGTACAGTTCGGTAGAATTATCAAAGTTTCACTTTTGAAGACCAGTCGTTCTCTAAGACAAAAATTTAAATTTCCGGGCCTCAATGTCACTTCAAGGCCACGTCTTCGCTAATTTTTTTCCACATTGTAACATTCGTCAACCGTTGAATAAACACTAATCTAGAAATAATCGTCTCTTAACCGCTTGCGCCGGCAACTGATTGCGGACCATAACGAGCGACCGAACCGTATATACAATAACTCGTCGCTTTCCTCTTCCCTCGAACTCGCCGGTACAATGTCACTGGACAGAAATTATTGCAAAGTCAATCAATTCATTATTTCCTCTGCCTTATATTTCATTTTTTTCACTTACAAATATACTTGAAGCTTAGAGAATATTGCAATTTTTTGGGGAGAAAAAAATTCCCGGTTGCCAGCAAGAGGGTTAACAGGTAGATACTATATGCGAACGCGAAATCCGAAATTAATTTTACGAAGCGTGTATATTCGAATAGTGAGAGTTTCCATCGGTTCTCGATCTCCATCCCGTTCGAGTTTCCACTTTGACTTCCGATCGCGCCGCGAATTCAGCGGTCACGGTGTACAGCGACCGGTTCTTCCTCTTTTTTTTTTCTTTTTTTTTTTTTCTCCCCTCGCGAAAAACCGCTGATGAAGACGAACAGCCTGCGACGAGCAACCGACAATGCGATAGACCGTGAAGCCGCGATAACGCTGCTGCCTCGTTGCCCCTGTCACGCACTCGCGTAATTATGATTAAGAACGGCAGATAGATCGTCCGTGTGGTTCGCGCGTTCGTTGCTACTTTTCAGCGGGATTAAGCGCGTGTCGACGGATCGGCCGATACCCGCCGATAAAGGGCAAAGGTGGGCGAATCTGTTTCGTCGCGTTTCATCGGCGATATTTTAGGTCAACGCTTGTGTCGATCGCTTGTTTAGCGATTGCTCGTTATCGCGATCGTCTGCGTTTCTCCTCTTCAGGGAGGAGGGGGGGATCGATGATGACTTGAAAATGGCATTTGTATCTTTCTATCTGCCTCCGAGAAAGTTAAAAAGGAGCTCATGATTTATGAGATTTTTTCAGATGAAATAATTAAATTTGATAAATTTTGTATCGTATTTATATTTATGACATCTATCATTAAGATTATTGTGAAAATATTTAATTATAAAAAAATATATGTGTACAAATAATAATTATGTTTATTAGAAAATTAATGAAGAAATTAATTTATCTGTTTTTATTTTTATAATTATGGTTTATAATGAAACACTGAGCTGCAAATTTAAAAAAATTTTAAATTAATTAATACCATAGAACGTTTTAAGTACTTCCAGGGAAGTTCCAACAAAGTCGATTGAAAAAAAAACGTAGATTTCTAAGATTAATTGAATTTCTAATTCAAATAATTAATTTCGAGTATTGAATAAATCGCAGAATTGAAGAATTCTGAAAGAGTTTCGAAAGTAAACGTCAACAGATGTCAGATTCGCGGAAGAAGAGAAAAACCCACTGTAACAGTGAGCCTAATTCCACTTTCCAAATGAATCAAGCCAGCTGCGTTAACATTTACATTTTCATTTCATAAACGAATTAAGTAACTAATATATTTGAAATCACCAAGATTTTGTACACGGGAAATTAGTTGGTTAATAGAATGATGAAGATTTTTATTTCGAAAGTGGCTCGAGTCACTTTTCACAGTCATCAAGAAAGTGTTACTTTCTAAACAATGTTTATCGCACTAATTCGAGTGGTAAATTATTATACTACATTATACTATGTTGTCAGTTACCAATGTTGTTAGATTACTGCATTATGCTGTGTTGTCAGTTACCAATGTTGTTAGATTACTACATTATACCGCGTTGTCAGTTACCAATGTTGTTAGATTACTACATTATACTGTGTTGTCAGTTACCAATGTTGTTAGATTACTGCATTATACTGTGTTGTCAGTTACCAATGTTGTTAGATTACTGTATTATACCGTGTTGTCAGTTACCAATGTTGTTAGATTACTACATTATACCGTGTTGTCAGTTACAAATACTGTTTGATTACTACATTATACTATGTTGTCAGTTACCAATACTGTTAGATTACTATATTATACTGTGTTGTCAGTCACCAATGTTGTTAGATTACTACATAATACTATGTTGTCAGTTACCAATACTGTTAGATTACTACATTATACTGTGTTGTCAGTTATCAATGTTGTTAGATTACTACATTATACCGCGTTGTCAGTTACCAATGTTGTTAGATTACTACATTATACTGAGTTGTCAGTTACCAATATTGACGGACTACTACATTGTACTGTGTTGTCAGTTACCAATATTGTCAGACTACTACATTATACTATGTTGTCAGTTAGCAATGTTGTTAAATTACTACATTATACCGTGTTGTCAGTTACCAATGTTGTTAGATTACTACATTATACCGCGTTGTCAGTTACCAATGTTGTTAGATTGCTACATTATACCGTGTTGTCAGTTACCAATGTTGTTAGATTACTACATTATACCGTGTTGCCAGTTACCAATGTTGTCAGATTACTACATTATACCGTGTTGCCAATTACCAATGTTGTCAGATTACTACATTATACCGCGTTGTCAGTTACCAATATTGTCAGATTACTACATTATACTCTGTTGTCAGTTACCAATATTGTCAGATTACTACATTATACTGTGTTGTCAGTTACCAATGTTGTCAGATTACTACATTATACTCTGTTGTCAGTTACCAATATTGTCAGATTACTACATTATACTATGTTGTCAGTTAGCAATATTGTTAGATTTATCAAAACGCAAACCGGACTTCTTGATTTAAAATGGACTTGGGCCACTTTTGACATAAACGGTTCACAACTCCCTTTATGTACGATCATTTGCACAGCGACATTGGTAATTGTCACGCAATTAAGAGTCATCAAACCGGGCAACGAGGAGTCGAAGAGTCCAAGAGAGGAAAAGGGATGATCGAAAATAAAAAAGAAACAGAGAGAGTGAGAGAGAGAGAGAGAGAGAGAGGGAGCAGAGGACACGAAGGGAGGGGCGTGGAATGGTGTAAATTTATGTTCAATTTCGCGGCGGATGCGGAAGCGACGGCCTAGCGGAATTTTCGCACGGGGATTTCACCCCGCGCCGGCAATAAACCTTCGACCAGTCGGACGGGCAACATCGCCGAGAGAAACGCGACGCAACGCGGCCCCGAACACTCGCCATCGACGAGTACAGCCGCAGTTGTGTTCTGTGTTCCGAAAAGAAAGAAAAAAAAAAACAAGAAACGATCGAAAGCCAGAAAAAAACAGAAACGAGAGAGAGAGAGAGAGAGATAAAGAGGAAAGTCGAAACGAGAGAAAAACGAAAGAAATAAAGGGGGGGTGAAAGAGAAAGATAGAGAAGAAAGGCGTTAAACACAGTTGGGACTGAATATTGAAAAGTTTAGAAGAAAAAGAAGGAAAAGAGAGAGAGAAAGATAGCGAGAGAAAAACGAGAAAAGAAAAAAGGAGGTGAAAGAGAAAGACAGAGAAGAAGGGCGATAAACAGAGTTGGGACTGAATATTGAAAAGTACAGAAGAAAGAGAAGAAAAAGAGAGAGAGAAAAATAGCGAGAGGGACGTGAAAACGAGAGAAAAACGAAAAAAGAAAAAAGGGGGGCCGAGAAGAAGGACGATAAACAGAGTTGGGACTGTGAAAGAGAAAGACAGAGAACAAGGGCGATAAATACAGTTGGAACTGAATATTGAAAAGTTTAAAAGAAAAAGAAGGAAAAGAGAGAGAGAAAAATAGCGAGAAAAAAACGAGAAAAGAAAAAGGGGGAGGTGAAAGAGAAAGACAGAGAAGAAGGGCGATATACAGAGTTGGGACTGAATATTGAAAAGTACAGAAGAAAGAGAAGAAAAAGAGAGAGAGAGAAAAATAGCGAGAGGGACGTGAAAACGAGAGAAAAACGAAAAAAGAAAAAAGGGGGGCCGAGAAGAAGGACGATAAACAGAGTTGAGAGTGTGAAAGAGAAAGACAGAGAAGAAGGATGATAAACACAGTTGGGACTGAATATTGAAAAATTTAGAAGAAAGAGAAGAAAGAGAGAGAGAGAAAAATAGCGAGAGGGAAGTCAAAACGAGAGAAAAGCGAGAAAAGAAAAAAGGGGGGGGGTGAAAGAGAAAGACAGAGAAGAAGGGCAATAAACACAGTTGGGACTGAATATTGAAAAAGTTCAGAAGAAAAAGAGGAGAAAGAGAGGAACGTTGAGACGCGAGAGAAACGAAAGAAGAGAAGAAAAGGGGGATGAAGGAGAAATACAGAGAGAGAGAGAGAGAGAAGAAGGGCGACAGACATAATTGGAACTGAATGTCGAAAAGCGCAGAAGAAAAAGAGAAGAAAGAGAGGAACGTTGAAACGTGACGAGAAACGAAAGAAGAGAAGAGAAGGGAACGAAAGAGAAAGAGTGGGATAGAAACACAATTGGAATTGAATATGGGAATGTGCAGAGGGTCGAGGAGAAAAAAGAAAGAGGGAGGGAAGTGAAAACGAGAGAAAATCGAAAGAAGAGAAGAGAAAGACAAAGAGTGAAAGGGCGAGAGCGACAAACACAATTGGAATTGAATATATCAGCGAGAGCAGAGGAGGAGGAAGAGAAAGAGATGGTGAAGGGAAAGGTGGGATGGGGGGAGGAATTTTCGCGGCACAATAGACGTATGTACGTATTCAGAGCCTAACCCCGAAATTCGACCCCGGCGTGAAACGCGCCGCGCCGACGATTTATGCAGAGACGGAATTATTTGTGACCGCTGGGAAAACACAGCGTCCGTTTTAACAAGAGGAACGCGTAGAGAGGGGGGCCTGAATAATGAAATACGGACGCCGGCCAATTTCGGATGTACTCAACTGATTGCGTGAGGCAGGAAACGCGGAAGGAAACAAGCGGAGAGGCCGTTTCGCCTCGCGTTGTTTAGCGTCCAGCCTCTGTTATCGCGTTAACATCAACGGGCGACGATGATGGGAATTCTACGCGCCTATTTCTCGAACGTCGAATAACAAACACTCCGGTTTTGAAGCTGATTCGCAATTCCACCCTTTGACTACCGCGGGCGCCTAAAGGCGCTTCGTAAATTTGCGCTTGCGACACTGTGGGCGCCTAAAGGCGCTTGATAAATTTACACTCGCGACACTGTGGGCGCCTGAAGGCGCTTGATAAACTTGCGCCTGCGACACTGTGGGCGCCTAAAGGCGCTTCGTAAATTTGCGCTTGCAACACTGTGGGCGCCTAAAGGCGCTTCGTAAGTTTGCGCCTGCGACACTGTGGACGCCTAAAGGCGCTCGATAAATTTACACTTGCGACACCGTGGGCGCCTAAAGGCGCTTCAACTATTGACGCGAGAGAGACGCCTATAGGCGCTCGGAAAATTTTATATGCAACAATTCCAGCAAAAATCTCGTACGAACCGGACGCATGTATGTGAACGCTAATTCAACAGTTACATATTCCGTTAGTTGCACATTACTTAAACACGTTCATTCTACGCTTGTTGTTTTTATATCGTTGAAAATGAAAAATTGGGATAATAAAGTGGCGAGAGAAGGTACATACATGCGAACATGTGACGCGACAACAAGTGACTCATGTTGCGTACATTCGTATCTTGCAGACACGATGTAATTGTTTGATAAATTGGTACAATCACCGTACTACAGAGAGAAGGAATAACTGCGTACGTTTAGTTTCGTAGAATGTATAATAAAAAAGATGTACGCAACAAAAAAAATATATATATTTATATATATAATATATCTATATATATTCTATATATATATTATTCTTATACAGCGTAAATTACAACGAATTAACTTAGCTACTCTCTGCTCTTGAACTATCTTTTTTTAATTATTTGACAACGACTGTGTGTTTATCTCTTTAGTGACTGTTTATATATATATATATATATATATATATATATATATATATCCCTATATATATCCCTATATATCCCTATTTATATATATATATATATATCCCTAACGATTATTTATAAATTTCTTTGACGATTGTTATAAAATACTTCATGTTAATGTTAAAACAATGTTAAATAGTACGTGCACTAACATTTCAATGCAGAACACGAATAAATAAATAACATTGGCGTAACGTAGTGGATTATTCAGTGTTTCGATTATTTTAACGTACCTTCACAGGGGTGCACGCCTAACGAAAAATTTCGCGACTGAATTCCTACGCGTATGGTACGACGTATGGTAGTCAAAGGGTTAAAGAAGAAACATTTGGAACATAAGAAAACGAGCCTCCCATCGACGTGCGCCCGTTGTTTTATTCCCGTGTTAACGCGGGCGCCTAACCTTTTCGTAATTAATGAATCCTTTTGGTAATTAAACGGCAACGGGGCACAATCTCCGGTGACACCTTTAATTAACGCCAATTACGGAAGAGACGATTAGCGGGGGAGAGAGGGAGGGGAGGAGGAGGAGAGATGACGAGAGGAAACGAAGACGACTTTGCGACACACCTAATTCAACCCCCAGTCCCACGACCGAATCGACTCGGTTGGAAATTATCCTGCGTGCATGATCTCCACGATTGGAATTCAAATGCCAGAAAATGCATGGAAAACGTAAAACCCGGGTGATAAATTATTCGCGAGACGAAACGGCGAGTGTTTGCTTGTGGTGGAATTTCTGTAGAGTTACGTGAGACTTTTCAAAGTTTCGTTTCGATAGACCAGTCTTTTCCTTTAAGAGAAAAGTTTAAATTTTCGGGCGTCGATTCGTCGCTTCAAGGTCGTGTCGAGATGTCCCACATGCCTGCTGATTTTTCACTTTTCACTTGCGCGACTGTCGAACAAACGACTCGCACACTAATTTGGAAATAAATCGTCTCTCAACCGCTTGCTAATTCGCGGACCGTAACGAGCGACCAAACCGTGCACAATAATTCGTTGCTTTCTCCTTGAACTCGTCGGTATATCATTGGATAGAGATTGAATACTTGAATATGATCAAAACTGAGGAAATACTACAATTTTGGGAGGGAACATTCTTGACGCTCGAAATTTTACAAATCATCGCGTCGCGTTCAAATGCAATCATCCCGCGGGAGAATCATGGCTGGCTTCGCTGCGACAAATAATACAAATGAAACAAAGGCAGCGTACCTGCACAAAAAAAAAAAAAAAGAAGAGAGGAGGGGGGGGAAGGGAGGAAAAATCGCGATGAACCGAGAAACGCAACAAAAGAGAATTAGAACAAAGGGCGAATCATTCCGAAACTTTGGCATCGCGTTGCGCGACGGTACAATAACTGACGTAGGAAACACGCTAAATAAAGTATTCATCCCCTCAATGTATCAATTCAAGCAGCCATTCATCGTGACTGAATTCTGAACTCCTGGTGCCGAACGAACGGTTCGTTACGCCGGTTTCACTAATTGAAAACCGCCGCGACGAAACGCGACCGGCCCGGTAATAAACGAGTACCTGTCCCTGTCCATTTCGCCTGCTACTTTTCTCGTTAATAGTTTGGAGAAGTAACAGATAAAAAAGAAGAAGAGAGAAGAGAGAAGAGAGGGAGAGAGAAAAGGGAGAAAGTCCGATGGAAATCCATTCAGGACGACGAGCGAACGCAGGAGGGCGGGATTTTTAATCTTCTTGCGCGTGCCACGCATGTCGAGAATTTTTTGTCCTAAATTACCACATTTTCTCAGTTTTCAGTATACTAAAATTTGTAACCCAGGCGAAACGAATGACAAGTTTATTGATTCTTAATAATTTCCATTCAGTGACATAATAGCGACGAGTTCAGAGAGAAACAGAGAGCGACGAATTATTGTATACGGTTGGGTCACTCGTTATGGTCCGCAATCAGTTGCCAATGCAGTGGTTAAGGAACCAAGCTGAAGTTTCACGTTACAAATATTTTATAATTGAGAAATTAAAGTCGATCGATGAAGTCAATTTTCAATTGAAAAGTCTGTACTATTTATTCATTATTAAAGTAAATTATCGAGCAAATGTGAACCTCTTGCGCACGTGGAGAATTTTTCGTCCCAAAAATTGTAATATTTTCTCAGTTTCAAATATATTTAAATACTTAAATACCATAGCAAAATAGAGTAATAAATTTATTACTTCTTAATAATTTCTGTCTACAGTGATATCGTACCTAAGAGTTTAAAAAGAAAGCGACGAATTATTGTATACGGTTCGGTCACTCGTTATGGTCCGCAATCAGTTGCCAATGCAGTGGTTAAGGAACCAAGCTGAAGTTTCACGTTACAAATATTTTATAATTGAGAAATTAAAGTCGATCGATGGAGTCAATTTTCAATTGAAAAGTCTGTACTATTTATTCATTATTAAAGTAAATTATCGAGCAAATGTGAACCTCTTGCGCACGTGGAGAATTTTTCGTCCCAAAAATTGTAATATTTTCTCAGTTTCAAATATATTTAAATACTTAAATACCTAGGCAAAATAGAGTAATAAATTTATTACTTCTCAATAATTTCTATCTACAGTGATCGTACCGAATTATTGTATACGGCTCGGTCGCTCGTTATGGTCCGCGAATCAGTTGCCAGCGCAAGGGGCTAAATTTTGTAACGAGGGATTGACTCGCGCCGAACGATTTTTAAGTTGAATTTGCACACGAAAGTTACAGCTTGCAAATTCCTAACAACTGAACGAGAGAACGGAACGCTCGTGTCTCTATAAATACACGTTCTACACACGTTCTACAATTTTTCGTCCCAGAATTGCAATATTTCCTTAGTTTCCAAGTATTACATTCAAGTATCACCCAGGCGAAATAAATTTGTTACTTCTCAATCATATCAATCCAGTCATATCGTACCGACAAGTTCAAGAAGAAAGCGACGAATTATTGTACACGATTTTGGTCACTCGTTATGGTCCGCGAAGCCAGTGCAAGGGATTAGAAACACCTGTCGAACTGTCCAGCATCCCGATGCACTTTCCCAAGTCCGTCCAGCTGGAAAAATGCCGCTCCGACTGGGTTTCGTCTTCCAGAGACTTTATGGCTTTCGCGAGACTCTCTCTCTCTCTCTTTCTCTCTTTTTACGTTTCTTCCTCTTCTCGCGATATCTCCGGAGTTATAGGTGGAGCGCGAGAATTCGCGAGGCGGAGGGACTTTTTCTTTTTTTTTCTTTTTCTTTTTTCCCCTCGTGGAACTGCGCGCACGATGCACACGGTTTGATAGCGTTGGATGGAGTTTACTCGCTCGTACTTTCTGCCCTTTTACGCCCGTATCACCCGGGGAGAAACGTTCGTTTCTTTTGGGTGGGACGACGCCAGCCGTGGAAGGCGCACACTCCCCTTATCACTCCCCGGTTCGAAGTATCTTCGCGGCCGTTTCAGCTGCTCGCCGAAAGCGAGGAGCTCTATTCATTTCAAGTGGCGCGTGACACGATCCGTTTCCGCTGAGATTGACAAAAAGAGAGAGAGAGAGAGAAAGAAAAACTCGCGGTTGCAAACTTTGGGGTTTGAAGAATGTCCCCGTTAACGACGAAGGGGAAGGGTTTCAGATAATTGAATGGGAACGTCGTGTACGATTCCGCAGCGGCGTTTTCGTCACGGTTTAACAATAAAGTATGATTTCATGGTTGAAACGTGTAGATGAAAGATATAAAATGCAGTTTAGATGGTTCGGTTAACTCATCGAGTGTTTGGTCTATATTAAAGTAATTTTATAGTCAATAATAAAGTAATTGGTTTAGGTTAGGTTAAGATTTAGATGATGCTTAGGTAAGTTTAGGTTAGGATGTACGATTATATAAGATTATGTGTATATATACATTTTTTTTTCTTGATAGGTTTATTAAATATATATATATATATATTGAATAAATCTACCAAAAAGTATATGTTTGAAAATGAAAGCATTCTTAATTTTTTACTATACGCTTCTCATTAAGTACCAAAGTAATTTTAAGCATTCAAAGGGCGAATCTTTAGTATTGCGGTATAATACTCGTATTGTAGAATGATTGAAACTTTTACATACCAAAATATATTATTTAAATGTTTATTAGTTTTCAATTTAAAAAATGCGATTTTAACTGCAATCTTCTCTCTCTCTCTCTCTCTCTCTCTCTCGCTCCCTTTCATTATGTCTTTTCGTGTATGCAGCATAAACAACTTCCTTAAATGACATACTGCTATAAGTATTAAAAATCTGGTCACTGGATATTAATAAATTGCGGATGTTTGTGCATTTGTGAAATAATCATAATTAATGGAACATAAATTACTGTGCTTCCTATAATATCTTTTACGTGAAACAATTTTCCTATTTCCTTTACGTAGGAATTTGCATAAAATAAACGGACGGCTGGCTGCTTTGAAGACACACTGCCAAACACATGTTAATAAATAATATAGTTTATTATAAATATATAACAAATAGTAATAATAAATTTTATATATATATATAATATTACATTACATACGTAATATATATAATACTTAATATAATATTATATATAATTTTTTTATAAATATATAGTAAATAATATAGTTTATTATAAATATATAATAAATAGTAATAATCAATTTTATATGTATATATATATAATATTACATTGCATACGTAATATATATAATACTTAATATAATACTATATATTTTTATAAATATATATAATAGATAATACAGTTTATTAAAAACGGTGTTAACAAAATTCCAAAATGCCCGTAACACGCCACTGATACAGGATCGAGGTAACAGAAATTTTGCCAAGTAAATAATTTACGACAGGATCGATGTCAGTGGCGTAGCAGATTAGACATTGGACGGAGAGGAAAACAGGGTGGCAATAATCCCACCCACCCCCTCCCCCTCTCCGAGCGCAGACGAAATCGCGGCCGTAATACTTCTTCGACGGTGGCTCCTTTTACGATTCTTGCGGGACACCGTAAGAAACGAACGGGGTATAATAAAGCGTCGACCATCCTCCCTTACGGCTTTCACCGTTTCTTGCTTTCTCTCCAACCCTGCTACGCTCCGGCTGAGAGATAGACGTTGCACCCCCGTCGTTCTGTCCGCTCTCAGCCGGTCGCTGGCCCGCAGATAGAAATTGATGGGACTCATAACTTAACAGAAATCACAATTTCCCCCCCCCTCCACCCTCTACCATCTACCTTTCTTTTTCCCCGAACATCGTCGCTGACGTCGAGCGAAAAAAAGTAGAACTGATAGGTGAAAGGGGATAGGACACCGATAAGTCAGCCCTGAGACGTTAAACGTCCGCGTTTCATGCAGTTAAATCTGGACTTTTTGCCTCGCGAATCCAATTCAGAACTTTCGTTTGTTGTTGTTTGCCATCCATTAATATAATTGGGTGAAACACTGAAAAAGTCACAAGTCATCAAAGTGTCTTTTCTTGCAGGTTGTAGAAAGAAAAGTCCATCAATTATATCTCCAAATAAAGTAGTAAAAAATTGGAGAAAACATGCGTTTGTGAAAGTTATTTGTGTTTTGTGTTCCAGTGACCACCCTATATATTCTGCGAATCAGAATAAACAGTAGAATAATCTCACGTCATGTGATTTCGAACTTCTAAATTCCTCACAAGTGCGCAAAGATCAACAACACACAGTTGCAAACAGTTCGTTCATCTCGATCGAGAACGGGAAACGATCGAAAATTTCGATCGAGACTTCCTTCAATCGCGGAATGTGGGACGTCGCTACTTGTGCAAACACGAGTCGCAGCTCGGCCTGCCCTTGGAACTGGGGAACCTTTCCCCAAGTTCGGCAAAGTCCAAGTAGTATCGCGAAACTGCGAAAGTAATTTAAGAACGATAAACCCCCCGCGAGAGCGGGCCACTCTCGGCAAAGACCGACTCGATCCAGACGGGCCAAACTTTTCCAAGTGCATCGCGAAAATTGTATATTACGATCGTGAGTTGGCCAAGTGATTTCGAAAATTCAACGATGAGAGGGTGGAACTCCCTTGTGTAATAATGTCCGCCCTCCCTTGTAGGGTCCCTTGGACGATTTCTCCAAGTCTCCGCCGTGAAAAGATTAAGAGAGAGGAGGGAGGGAAAGAAACATACAGGGTGTCCATAAAGTCTCTTTACAATTTCAAAAATTTATCAGAAAGGCGAATGAAGAGACAGATAAGTGGAAATTACTACAAAATGAGACGTATACATTTAAGTTCTCTTTGCACCATTGGCTGCACGAAGCACGTCAAGACGGTACTCGATTTCTTGCCATGTTCGCTCTGGCATACTCTCATCAATGGTGGACAATGGCATCAGTGATCCTCTGCTTTAGATCAGTGATGTCCCGTATCTATGTTCGATACACGATATCTTCAACACAACCCCATGTGAGTGTCCTTAAAGTCTCTTTACAATATCAAAAATTTATTACAAAGGCGATTGATGAGATATCTTCGTCAGATTTGTTCCATGTACTCAGTGGTTATCAAGGTTTTTATCACGTTGCATTTCGCGTACCTTGTTGACGAGTAAGATACTGTTAAACGAACCCTTTACAAAATGGCTACTCCTCGAGAGAAGGCACAGTGTGTATCGTGGTTTATTCGAAACCAAATCGGATCTGCAGACTCGGCGAAACTTCAGAACTATGTACGAAAGAGATCCACCGTCAGGTCCATCAATTCGTGCATGGCACAAGAAATTTATGGAGACAGGAACAGTGTTCGATAAAGGGAGGAGTGGACGACCAAGAACATCTGAGGAGAACATCGATCGTGTAAGAAATCGAGTACCATCTTGACGTGTTTCGTGCAACTAATGGCGCCCATTTAGAGGTGTATTAAATATGGCAGAGAAAACTTAAATATATGCGTCTCATTCTGTGATAATTTCCACTTACATGGCTCTTCATTTGCCTTTGTAATAAATTTTTGAAATTGTAACGAGACTTTATGGACATCCTGTAGATTATTCACTTACGGATCAAATTTGGGAGAAGCGAAAGAACGAATCTTTTGGGAAATGGGGAGCAGTTCAAAGTTCCGAACGTTTCGCGCAGACTCTGATCTGATCTCGTTTGAAACTCGTCGGGCCAAGGAATCGGAATTTTCAACTTTGTTCCCGCGTAATCTCGACGGAATCGCCAGAGTTCGAAATTTAATTGCAAGTATCGCGCGTGACGTATTTTCTCATTTGTGATATATACGTATGTATGTACGTACATGCAATATGTATTTGTACCACTTTACACTTGCATTTATGTATTTATGTGTGTGCGTTTGTGCATTCTAATAATTAGTAAAAATTACTATTATATAGCAATACTGTAAACTATATTATCATTATACTATTATTATATATATTATTACATTATATTGTACTATATATAATAGTAATACTATAACTACATTATATTATACTATTATTATATATATTATTATATTTATATAATTTCATTTAATTATTTATATATTATTACATTATATTATACCATATATAATAGTAATACTATAAACTATATTACTATTATACTATACTTATATTATATTATATATTATTATATTTATATAATTTCATTTTATTATTTATATATTATTACAGTACATTAGACTATATATAATAGTAATACTATAAACTACATTACTACCATACCATATATAGTAATATTATATATTATTATATTTATATAATTTCATTTAATTATTTATATATTATTACATTATATTATACCATATATAATAGTAATACTATAAACTATATTACTATTATACTATACTTATATTATATTATATATTATTATATTTATATAATTTCATTTAATTATTTATATATTATTACATTATATTATACCATATATAATAGTAATACTATAAACTATATTACTATTATACTATACTTATATTATATTATATATTATTATATTTATATAATTTCATTTAATTATTTATATATTATTACATTATATTATACCATATATAATAGTAATACTATAAACTATATTACTATTATACTATACTTATATTATATTATATATTATTATATTTATATAATTTCATTTAATTATTTATATATTATTACATTATATTATACCATATATAATAGTAATACTATAAACTACATTACTACCATACCATATATAGTAATATTATATAGTAAACGATTAATAAAAATTATATTCTAATAATTGATGAAAATTAGTTAGTATTACGTTCTA
>JAWNGG020000463.1:0-60204 GCA_036937485.2 Tetragonisca angustula | reverse complement strand
CAGGCAGTACCATAAATAATATAATAAACAAGTCGTCCTCAACGACACGGACCGAGGACGCAGTACCGTCAAGGCCACGAGGTAACTGCTAAAAAACCCCTGTGACCCTGACCGTACAAATCCTAAACAAGACAATAAACCTCCAGATCCTTCGATCGAAAAGCAATACAAAGGGAGTCGGGGTATATAAGACCCGACTCCAACGCATAGAATTCAATTCGTCTTCCGACGCGAAAGGTACATCAGCCACGTAAGTAAGAACCTATCCAGTACTGCCTGTACGCACCCCTTCATTCCCACTTGCTACCAATCGTATTCCGTTAGTGTTAGACACGCGTTCATGTTGTACACTTGTATACTTGTGAAATAAAACTACTAAAAACACAAAAACTGGTGACCCCGAGTGCCAAGATGAACACGAGAGCCAACCGCGACGTCAGAGAGCCACGTGACGAACAGAGTCACACGGCTAGCGAGATTAAGGTAGTTGGAATAAAAATAGCTCCGTTCTGGAAAACCAACCCGGACGTGTGGTTTATGCAGTTGGAAGCGCAGTTCCGATCGCACGGTATCGTAAAGCAAGAGGCCAAGTTCGACTACGTAGCCGGCAATATCGACGCGGAAATCGCGGGGGAGGTCGCCGACATAATCAGGAATCCGCCGGACATCGACCCGTACAACTGCCTGAAAACCGCGATAATCAATCGAACAACAGTCTCTGATAGGAAGAAATTCCAGCAACTGCTAAGCCAAGAGGAACTGGGAGACAGGAAACCGTCACAGTTCCTACGCAAACTTCACCAATTGCTGGGAGATAGGGCAGGAACGTTCGACCAGGAGTTTCTGAAGGAACTTTTCCTGCAGAGGATGCCACCATCAGTAAAAGGAATCCTGGTGGCGCAAAGAACATCCCTGGAGGAAATGGCAGACCTGGCCGACAGAATTCTGGACACTTTCGACACTAGGCCGACAATAGCAGCGGTAGCAGCGGAGCCGGACATCGCGAAGATAAATAGCAGACTCGACAGGATCGAGCAAACAATCGGTCGCCTCGAGCGCGCAATGAGTACGATAAGTTGCAGAGGATCTCGATCTCCCAAAAGAAGATCGTGCTCAAGATCTAGAGCGAGAGAGAGAGAGGCCTCGCAGACGGGCCTATGCTTCTACCACGCCCGTTTCCAAGAGAAGGCACATAAGTGCGTTCCACCGTTCCGGTGGAAGGCGGGAAACGCATAGGACCGTCGCAAGTAACCGCGGCATCAGACGACGGTCCGCAAAATGGCCGCATATTTATACACGACCGTCTCTCGAACAATAAATACCTGGTGGACACTGGTGCAGACTTGTGCGTGTTTCCCCGTTCGCGTGTGAAAGGACAAGTTCGAAAAAGTGACTACGTACTGCACGCCGCGAATGGAACAAACATCGCAACATACGGCACAATTACGCTGAAGCTGGAATTACAACTCCGCCGAGAATTTACGTGGCGTTTCGTAATAGCAGACGTCGAGGGCCCCGTCATCGGGATAGACTTCCTATCCCACTACAACCTGCTGGTGGACCCGCGAAATCGACGCCTGCTCGACGCCGTAACGCACATGGCGGCTAAGGGCCAAGCTGCGAACGGAGTCATCGAATCCATTCGTACGATCGTGGATGATACTCCGTTCCATCGGCTATTGGCACAATATCCAGCTCTCACAAGGCCAGCCGTATGTGGAAGAGAGCCACCACAGCACCAAGTGGAGCACCACTTAGAAACAACACCAGGACCACCCGTATGCGGAAAAACCAGGAGATTGGCGCCGGACCGTTACAAAGCGGCGAAGGATGAGATAGAGTTCATGCTGCAGCAAGGCATCATCCGTCCTTCGAAGAGTCCATGGGCGTCACCTCTACACCTGGTGCCAAAAGCAGACGGGAAGATTCGACCTTGTGGCGACTACAGGGCGCTCAACGCCCGCACTATACCGGACAGATACGCACCGCCGCATATAGCGGATTTCGCACACGCGCTGTACGGTAAGAAAATTTTTTCAAAAATAGATTTGGTACGCGCGTACAATCAAATACCGGTTGCACCGAAGGACCGGGCAAAAACGGCAATCACAACACCATTCGGGTTGTTTGAGTTCAACTTCATGCCCTTCGGTTTGCGGAACGCGGCGCAAACTTGCCAACGTTTCGTAGACCAAATAACACGCGGGCTAGATTTTGTATACGCATACATAGACGACTTCCTTATCGCATCAGCCACCGAGGCTGAGCATAAGGAGCATCTAAAGCTATTGTTCGAGCGTTTGAGCGAATACGGCATAGTAATTAATCCCGCGAAATGCGTTTTCGGCGTCCCCGAAATCACCTTTTTAGGCTACACCGTCAATAAAGACGGAATCAAACCTCTCGCGGATCGCGTTGAAGCCATCCGAGAATTCCCTAAACCTACCGTCATACGGGAACTTAGGAAATTCCTCGGCATGGTCAATTTTTACAGGCGTTTCATTCCGCACGCCGCGAAAATTATGATGCCGCTAAATAACTTGCTCAAGGGTTCGAACAAAGGCAATGCACCGGTAGTATTTAATGAAACAACGGAAAAGGCCTTCGTAGAAGTAAAGGAGGGACTGGCAAAGGCTACATTGTTGGCACAAAGCTCGGTGCCCCTATAAACGTAACGGTCGATGCATCCGATTACGCAATCGGCGCGGTCTTACAGCAACAAATCGAAGACACCTGCCAGCCCCTTGCCTTTTACACGAAGACTCTCTCCGCCACGCAACAAAAATACAGTGCGTACGACCGGGAGTTACTAGCTGCATATTGTGCCATTAAACATTTCCGTCACTTCGTAGAAGGACGGAATTTCACACTATATACCGATCATAAGCCTCTAACGTTTGCACTCCGGCAAAACCTAGAAAAATGTTCACCGCGGCAATTTCGTTATTTAGATTTCATCAGCCAGTACACTACAGATATCCGGCACATACAAGGTGCTGAGAATAAAGTAGCGGACGCTTTGTCACGGGTGGAAGTTATATCGCGTCCACCCGATCATTTCGCGCTAGAAAAGGCACAAGAGCAGGACCAGGAGTTAAAAGAGCTCCTAAAATCTCAGTCATGCGCACTGCAATTCAGGAAAGTCCATTTTCCTGAATTTAACACACACGTATATTGCGACACAACTAACGATTTTGTAAGGCCATACGTCCCGGAGAGCTTACGCCGCCAAATTTTCAACTCGTTGCACGGTCTCTCCCACCCAGGAGTACGTGCAACGCAGAAATTAATTACTCACCGGTACGTATGGCCATCAATAAATAAAGATTGTCGTCAATGGGCGAAGCATTGCGTTCCATGCCAACGTGCGAAAATAACGAGACATGGAGCGGCACCGTTGGGGAAATACGACGAGGCAGCGAGGTTCGACCATGTCCATATCGACCTGGTCGGACCCTTACCGGTCTCAAAAGGATACAGGTATTGCCTGACCTGCGTTGACCGCTACTCGCGCTGGGCCGAGGCAGTTCCGATTAAAGAAATCGATGCGGAAAACATCGCAGCAACATTTCTGTCAACGTGGATCGCGCGATACGGAGTACCCCTCCGAATCACGACAGACCAAGGCCGCCAATTTGAATCGCAACTCTTCAACGAGTTGACGCGATTAATTGGGGCCTCACACTTAAGGACAACCGCGTATCACCCGCAAGCAAACGGTATGGTGGAAAGATTTCATCGTCAGCTAAAAGCAGCGATTAAATGCCATGAAACGGAGGACTGGGTAGAGATGTTACCTATTATCCTACTCGGCATCCGCACCGCAGTGAAGGAGGATTTGAAGACCTCAGCCGCAGAAATCATCTACGGCAGAGGAATTCGCTTACCCGGTGAATTTTTTACAAATCATAGTAAGCTAGCTCATTCCGATTTTACGAAGAGGCTACGTGAAAATATCAGGAAAATTAAACCGGTACCGGGAACCCGACATGGGTCGCGCAAAACATTCGTTTATAAAGAACTAAATGTAACACCGTGGGTATTCCTCCGACATGACATCGCCAGGGGTTCCTTACAACCCCCGTACGATGGGCCTTTCAGAATCTTAGAACGGGGCAACAAGACGTTCGTAATCGACATCTATGGAAAGAGCTCCAGGGTCTCCATAGATAGATTAAAACCCGCGTTCATTTTAGCTGACGACCCAAATCCTTCAACCACCGGACCGCATAACGAACCACCCGACGAACGGACCGCCATACTTCTACCACCGCCGAATAAAAAACCAGAGATAAGGAGAACGCGATCCGGCAGACGCGTAAGATTTCCGGATCGATTTCAAGCAGGAAGATAGACAGCCTTCGGAACTGCGCACGAACAATGGTTCCGCAACACAAGGAGTGGCGCTGTCACTGGTGAGGGGGTGATGTAGGGGACACGAACCAGGCAGTACCATAAATAATATAATAAACATGTCGTCCTCAACGACACGGACCGAGGACGCAGTACCGTCAAGGCCACGAGGTAACTGCTAAAAAACCCCTGTGACCCTGACCGTACAAATTCTAAACAAGACAATAAACCTCCAGATCCTTCGATCGAAAAGCAATACAAAGGGAGTCGGGGTATATAAGACCCGACTCCAACGCATAGAAATTCAATTCGTCTCCCGACGCGAAAAGTACATCAGCCGCGTAAGTAAGAACCTATCCAGTACTGCCTGTACGCACCCCTTCATTTCCACTTGCTACCAATCGTATTCCGTTAGTGTTAGACACGCGTTCATGTTGTACACTTGTATAATTGTGAAATAAAGCTACTTTAAGACACGAAAATTCGATACACTGCAATTACGAATTCCGCATATTACCGTATATTATATTTGTAGACACATACTAATCACGTTTGTGACTGTATTACACTTAATTACACCTCAATGACCCATTGAGTCGGAATTTATTAGGGAACAGTCGCATTTTATCGCGATCTAACACGAATGACCGTTAGTGACATCAAATCTGAATGGATTTGACATGACTCTTCCGGCAATAATATTAGAAAAAATGACACAGGACTAACAGGTACGATGCATTACGATATATTTCGACGTATTACACGTTTACAAACGGTTCTGCTGCATTCGATACACTGCAAGTACGAATTCCGCATATTACCGTATATTATATTTGTAGACACATACTAATCACGTTTGTGACTGTATTACACTTAATTACACCTCAATGACCCATTGAGTCGGAATTTATTAGGGAACAGTCGCATTTTATCGCGATCTAACACGAATGACCGTTAGTGACATCAAATCTGAATGGATTTGACATGACTCTTCCGGCAATAATATTAGAAAAAATGACACAGGACTAACAGGTACGATGCATTACGATATATTTCGACGTATTACACGTTTACAAACGGTTCTGCTGCATTCGATACACTGCAAGTACGAATTCCGCATATTACCGTATATTATATTTGTAGACACATACTAATCACGTTTGTGACTGTATTACACTTAATTACACCTCAATGACCCATTGAGTCGGAATTTATTAGGGAACAGTCGCATTTTATCGCGATCTAACACGAATGACCTTTAGTGACATCAAATCTGAATGGATTTGACATGACTCCTCCGGCAATAATATTAGGAAAAATGACACAGGACTAACAGGTACGATGCATTACGATATATTTCGACGTATTACACGTTTACAAACGGTTCTGCTGCATTCGATACACTGCAAGAACGAATTCCGCATATTACCGTATATTATATTTGTAGACACATACTAATCACGTTTGTGACTGTATTACACTTAATTACACCTCAATGACCCATTGAGTCGGAATTTATTAGGGAACAGTCGCATTTTATCGCGATCTAACACGAATGACCGTTAGTGACATCAAATCTGAATGGATTTGACATGACTCTTCCGGCAATAATATTAGAAAGAATGACACAGGACTAACAGGTACGATGCATTACGATATATTTCGACGTATTACACGTTTACAAACGGTTCTGCTGCATTCGATACACTGCAAGTACGAATTCCGCATATTACCGTATATTATATTTGTAGACACATACTAATCACGTTTGTGACTGTATTACACTTAATTACACCTCAATGACCCATTGAGTCGGAATTTATTAGGGAACAGTCGCATTTTATCGCGATCTAACACGAATGACCGTTAGTGACATCAAATCTGAATGGATTTGACATGACTCTTCCGGCAATAATATTAGAAAAAATGACACAGGACTAACAGGTACGATGCATTACGATATATTTCGACGTATTACACGTTTACAAACGGTTCTGCTGCATTCGATACACTGCAAGTACGAATTCCGCATATTACCGTATATTATATTTGTAGACACATACTAATCACGTTTGTGACTGTATTACACTTAATTACACCTCAATGACCCATTGAGTCGGAATTTATTAGGGAACAGTCGCATTTTATCGCGATCTAACACGAATGACCGTTAGTGACATCAAATCTGAATGGATTTGACATCACGTTTCCGGCAATAATATTAGAAAAAATGACACAGGACTAACAGGTACGATGCATTACGATATATTTCGACGTATTACACGTTTACAAACGGTTCTGCTGCATTCGATACACTGCAAGTACGAATTCCGCATATTACCGTATATTATATTTGTAGACACATACTAATCACGTTTGTGACTGTATTACACTTAATTACACCTCAATGACCCATTGAGTCGGAATTTATTAGGGAACAGTCGCATTTTATCGCGATCTAACACGAATGACCGTTAGTGACATCAAATCTGAATGGATTTGACATGACTCTTCCGGCAATAATATTAGAAAAAATGACACAGGACTAACAGGTACGATGCATTACGATATATTTCGACGTATTACACGTTTACAAACGGTTCTGCTGCATTCGATACACTGCAAGTACGAATTCCGCATATTACAGTACATTATATTTGTAGACACATACTAATCACGTTTGTGACTGTATTACACTTAATTACACCTCAATGACCCATTGAGTCGGAATTTATTAGGGAACAGTCGCATTTTATCGCGATCTAACACGAATGACCGTTAGTGACATCAAATCTGAATGGATTTGACATCACGTTTCCGTCAATAATATTAGAAAGAATGACACAGGACTAACAGGTACGATGCATTACGATATATTTCGACGTATTACACGTTTACAAACGGTTCTGCTGCATTCGATACACTGCAAGTACGAATTCCGCATATTACCGTATATTATATTTGTAGACACATACTAATCACGTTTGTGACTGTATTACACTTAATTACACCTCAATGACCCATTGAGTCGGAATTTATTAGGGAACAGTCGCATTTTATCGCGATCTAACACGAATGACCGTTAGTGACATCAAATCTGAATGGATTTGACATGACTCTTCCGGCAATAATATTAGAAAAAATGACACAGGACTAACAGGTACGATGCATTACGATATATTTCGACGTATTACACGTTTACAAACGGTTCTGCTGCATTCGATACACTGCAAGTACGAATTCCGCATATTACAGTATATTATATTTGTAGACACATACTAATCACGTTTGTGACTGTATTACACTTAATTACACCTCAATGACCCATTGAGTCGGAATTTATTAGGGAACAGTCGCATTTTATCGCGATCTAACACGAATGACCGTTAGTGACATCAAATCTGAATGGATTTGACATGACTCTTCCGGCAATAATATTAGAAAAAATGACACAGGACTAACAGGTACGATGCATTACGATATATTTCGACGTATTACACGTTTACAAACGGTTCTGCTGCATTCGATACACTGCAAGTACGAATTCCGCATATTACCGTATATTATATTTGTAGACACATACTAATCACGTTTGTGACTGTATTACACTTAATTACACCTCAATGACCCATTGAGTCGGAATTTATTAGGGAACAGTCGCATTTTATCGCGATCTAACACGAATGACCGTTAGTGACATCAAATCTGAATGGATTTGACATGACTCTTCCGGCAATAATATTAGAAAAAATGACACAGGACTAACAGGTACGATGCATTACGATATATTTCGACGTATTACACGTTTACAAACGGTTCTGCTGCATTCGATACACTGCAAGTACGAATTCCGCATATTACCGTATATTATATTTGTAGACACATACTAATCACGTTTGTGACTGTATTACACTTAATTACACCTCAATGACCCATTGAGTCGGAATTTATTAGGGAACAGTCGCATTTTATCGCGATCTAACACGAATGACCGTTAGTGACATCAAATCTGAATGGATTTGACATGACTCTTCCGGCAATAATATTAGAAAAAATGACACAGGACTAACAGGTACGATGCATTACGATATATTTCGACGTATTACACGTTTACAAACGGTTCTGCTGCATTCGATACACTGCAAGTACGAATTCCGCATATTACCGTATATTATATTTGTAGACACATACTAATCACGTTTGTGACTGTATTACACTTAATTACACCTCAATGACCCATTGAGTCGGAATTTATTAGGGAACAGTCGCATTTTATCGCGATCTAACACGAATGACCGTTAGTGACATCAAATCTGAATGGATTTGACATGACCTTTCCGGCAATAATATTAGAAAAAATGACACAGGACTAACAGGTACGATGCATTACGATATATTTCGACGTATTACACGTTTACAAACGGTTCTGCTGCATTCGATACACTGCAATTACGAATTCCGCATATTACCGTATATTATATTTGTAGACACATACTAATCACGTTTGTGACTGTATTACACTTAATTACACCTCAATGACCCATTGAGTCGGAATTTATTAGGGAACAGTCGCATTTTATCGCGATCTAACACGAATGACCGTTAGTGACATCAAATCTGAATGGATTTGACATGACTCTTCCGGCAATAATATTAGAAAAAATGACACAGGACTAACAGGTACGATGCATTACGATATATTTCGACGTATTACACGTTTACAAACGGTTCTGCTGCATTCGATACACTGCAAGTACGAATTCCGCATATTACCGTATATTATATTTGTAGACACATACTAATCACGTTTGTGACTGTATTACACTTAATTACACCTCAATGACCCATTGAGTCGGAATTTATTAGGGAACAGTCGCATTTTATCGCGATCTAACACGAATGACCGTTAGTGACATCAAATCTGAATGGATTTGACATGACTCTTCCGGCAATAATATTAGAAAAAATGACACAGGACTAACAGGTACGATGCATTACGATATATTTCGACGTATTACACGTTTACAAACGGTTCTGCTGCATTCGATACACTGCAAGTACGAATTCCGCATATTACCGTATATTATATTTGTAGACACATACTAATCACGTTTGTGACTGTATTACACTTAATTACACCTCAATGACCCATTGAGTCGGAATTTATTAGGGAACAGTCGCATTTTATCGCGATCTAACACGAATGACCGTTAGTGACATCAAATCTGAATGGATTTGACATGACTCTTCCGGCAATAATATTAGAAAAAATGACACAGGACTAACAGGTACGATGCATTACGATATATTTCGACGTATTACACGTTTACAAACGGTTCTGCTGCATTCGATACACTGCAAGTACGAATTCCGCATATTACCGTATATTATATTTGTAGACACATACTAATCACGTTTGTGACTGTATTACACTTAATTACACCTCAATGACCCATTGAGTCGGAATTTATTAGGGAACAGTCGCATTTTATCGCGATCTAACACGAATGACCGTTAGTGACATCAAATCTGAATGGATTTGACATGACTCTTCCGGCAATAATATTAGAAAGAATGACACAGGACTAACAGGTACGATGCATTACGATATATTTCGACGTATTACACGTTTACAAACGGTTCTGCTGCATTCGATACACTGCAAGTACGAATTCCGCATATTACCGTATATTATATTTGTAGACACATACTAATCACGTTTGTGACTGTATTACACTTAATTACACCTCAATGACCCATTGAGTCGGAATTTATTAGGGAACAGTCGCATTTTATCGCGATCTAACACGAATGACCGTTAGTGACATCAAATCTGAATGGATTTGACATGACTCTTCCGGCAATAATATTAGAAAAAATGACACAGGACTAACAGGTACGATGCATTACGATATATTTCGACGTACTACACGTTTACAAACGGTTCTGCTGCATTCGATACACTGCAAGTACGAATTCCGCATATTACCGTATATTATATTTGTAGACACATACTAATCACGTTTGTGACTGTATTACACTTAATTACACCTCAATGACCCATTGAGTCGGAATTTATTAGGGAACAGTCGCATTTTATCGCGATCTAACACGAATGACCGTTAGTGACATCAAATCTGAATGGATTTGACATGACTCTTCCGGCAATAATATTAGAAAAAATGACACAGGACTAACAGGTACGATGCATTACGATATATTTCGACGTATTACACGTTTACAAACGGTTCTGCTGCATTCGATACACTGCAAGAACGAATTCCGCATATTACCGTATATTATATTTGTAGACACATACTAATCACGTTTGTGACTGTATTACACTTAATTACACCTCAATGACCCATTGAGTCGGAATTTATTAGGGAACAGTCGCATTTTATCGCGATCTAACACGAATGACCGTTAGTGACATCAAATCTGAATGGATTTGACATGACTCTTCCGGCAATAATATTAGAAAAAATGACACAGGACTAACAGGTACGATGCATTACGATATATTTCGACGTATTACACGTTTACAAACGGTTCTGCTGCATTCGATACACTGCAAGTACGAATTCCGCATATTACCGTATATTATATTTGTAGACACATACTAATCACGTTTGTGACTGTATTACACTTAATTACACCTCAATGACCCATTGAGTCGGAATTTATTAGGGAACAGTCGCATTTTATCGCGATCTAACACGAATGACCGTTAGTGACATCAAATCTGAATGGATTTGACATGACTCTTCCGGCAATAATATTAGAAAGAATGACACAGGACTAACAGGTACGATGCATTACGATATATTTCGACGTATTACACGTTTACAAACGGTTCTGCTGCATTCGATACACTGCAAGTACGAATTCCGCATATTACCGTATATTATATTTGTAGACACATACTAATCACGTTTGTGACTGTATTACACTTAATTACACCTCAATGACCCATTGAGTCGGAATTTATTAGGGAACAGTCGCATTTTATCGCGATCTAACACGAATGACCGTTAGTGACATCAAATCTGAATGGATTTGACATGACTCTTCCGGCAATAATATTAGAAAGAATGACACAGGACTAACAGGTACGATGCATTACGATATATTTCGACGTATTACACGTTTACAAACGGTTCTGCTGCATTCGATACACTGCAAGTACGAATTCCGCATATTACCGTATATTATATTTGTAGACACATACTAATCACGTTTGTGACTGTATTACACTTAATTACACCTCAATGACCCATTGAGTCGGAATTTATTAGGGAACAGTCGCATTTTATCGCGATCTAACACGAATGACCGTTAGTGACATCAAATCTGAATGGATTTGACATGACTTTTCCGGCAATAATATTAGAAAAAATGACACAGGACTAACAGGTACGATGCATTACGATATATTTCGACGTATTACACGTTTACAAACGGTTCTGCTGCATTCGATACACTGCAAGAACGAATTCCGCATATTACCGTACATTATATTTGTAGACACATACTAATCACGTTTGTGACTGTATTACACTTAATTACACCTCAATGACCCATTGAGTCGGAATTTATTAGGGAACAGTCGCATTTTATCGCGATCTAACACGAATGACCGTTAGTTACATCAAATCTGAATGGATTTGACATGACTCTTCCGGCAATAATATTAGAAAAAATGACACAGGACTAACAGGTACGATGCATTACGATATATTTCGACGTATTACACGTTTACAAACGGTTCTGCTGCATTCGATACACTGCAAGTACGAATTCCGCATATTACCGTATATTATATTTGTAGACACATACTAATCACGTTTGTGACTGTATTACACTTAATTACACCTCAATGACCCATTGAGTCGGAATTTATTAGGGAACAGTCGCATTTTATCGCGATCTAACACGAATGACCGTTAGTGACATCAAATCTGAATGGATTTGACATGACTCTTCCGGCAATAATATTAGAAAAAATGACACAGGACTAACAGGTACGATGCATTACGATATATTTCGACGTATTACACGTTTACAAACGGTTCTGCTGCATTCGATACACTGCAAGTACGAATTCCGCATATTACCGTATATTATATTTGTAGACACATACTAATCACGTTTGTGACTGTATTACACTTAATTACACCTCAATGACCCATTGAGTCGGAATTTATTAGGGAACAGTCGCATTTTATCGCGATCTAACACGAATGACCGTTAGTGACATCAAATCTGAATGGATTTGACATGACTCTTCCGGCAATAATATTAGAAAAAATGACACAGGACTAACAGGTACGATGCATTACGATATATTTCGACGTATTACACGTTTACAAACGGTTCTGCTGCATTCGATACACTGCAACTACGAATTCCGCATATTACCGTATATTATATTTGTAGACACATACTAATCACGTTTGTGACTGTATTACACTTAATTACACCTCAATGACCCATTGAGTCGGAATTTATTAGGGAACAGTCGCATTTTATCGCGATCTAACACGAATGACCGTTAGTGACATCAAATCTGAATGGATTTGACATGACTCTTCCGGCAATAATATTAGAAAAAATGACACAGGACTAACAGGTACGATGCATTACGATATATTTCGACGTATTACACGTTTACAAACGGTTCTGCTGCATTCGATACACTGCAAGTACGAATTCCGCATATTACCGTATATTATATTTGTAGACACATACTAATCACGTTTGTGACTGTATTACACTTAATTACACCTCAATGACCCATTGAGTCGGAATTTATTAGGGAACAGTCGCATTTTATCGCGATCTAACACGAATGACCGTTAGTGACATCAAATCTGAATGGATTTGACATGACTCTTCCGGCAATAATATTAGAAAAAATGACACAGGACTAACAGGTACGATGCATTACGATATATTTCGACGTATTACACGTTTACAAACGGTTCTGCTGCATTCGATACACTGCAAGTACGAATTCCGCATATTACCGTATATTATATTTGTAGACACATACTAATCACGTTTGTGACTGTATTACACTTAATTACACCTCAATGACCCATTGAGTCGGAATTTATTAGGGAACAGTCGCATTTTATCGCGATCTAACACGAATGACCGTTAGTGACATCAAATCTGAATGGATTTGACATCACGTTTCCCTCAATAATATTAGAAAGAATGACACAGGACTAACAGGTACGATGCATTACGATATATTTCGACGTATTACACGTTTACAAACGGTTCTGCTGCATTCGATACACTGCAAGTACGAATTCCGCATATTACCGTATATTATATTTGTAGACACATACTAATCACGTTTGTGACTGTATTACACTTAATTACACCTCAATGACCCATTGAGTCGGAATTTATTAGGGAACAGTCGCATTTTATCGCGATCTAACACGAATGACCGTTAGTGACATCAAATCTGAATGGATTTGACATGACTCTTCCGGCAATAATATTAGAAAAAATGACACAGGACTAACAGGTACGATGCATTACGATATATTTCGACGTATTACACGTTTACAAACGGTTCTGCTGCATTCGATACACTGCAACTACGAATTCCGCATATTACAGTACACAATATTTGTAAACACATACTAATCACGTTTGTGACTGTATTACACTTAATTACACCTCAATGACCCATTGAGTCGGAATTTATTAGGGAACAGTCGCATTTTATCGCGATCTAACACGAATGACCGTTAGTGACATCAAATCTGAATGGATTTGACATGACTCTTCCGGCAATAATATTAGAAAAAATGACACAGGACTAACAGGTACGATGCATTACGATATATTTCGACGTATTACACGTTTACAAACTGTTCTGCTGCATTCGATACACTGCAAGTACGAATTCCGCATATTACCGTATATTATATTTGTAGACACATACTAATCACGTTTGTGACTGTATTACACTTAATTACACCTCAATGACCCATTGAGTCGGAATTTATTAGGGAACAGTCGCATTTTATCGCGATCTAACACGAATGACCGTTAGTGACATCAAATCTGAATGGATTTGACATGACTCTTCCGGCAATAATATTAGAAAAAATGACACAGGACTAACAGGTACGATGCATTACGATATATTTCGACGTATTACACGTTTACAAACGGTTCTGCTGCATTCGATACACTGCAACTACGAATTCCGCATATTACCGTATACTATATTTGTAGACACATACTAATCACGTTTGTGACTGTATTACACTTAATTACACCTCAATGACCCATTGAGTCGGAATTTATTAGGGAACAGTCGCATTTTATCGCGATCTAACACGAATGACCGTTAGTGACATCAAATCTGAATGGATTTGACATCACGTTTCCCTCAATAATATTAGAAAGAATGACACAGGACTAACAGGTACGATGCATTAGGATATATTTCGACGTATTACACGTTTACAAACGGTTCTGCTGCATTCGATACACTGCAAGTACGAATTCCGCATATTACCGTATATTATATTTGTAGACACATACTAATCACGTTTGTGACTGTATTACACTTAATTACACCTCAATGACCCATTGAGTCGGAATTTATTAGGGAACAGTCGCATTTTATCGCGATCTAACACGAATGACCGTTAGTGACATCAAATCTGAATGGATTTTAAATCACGTTTACCACAATAATATTTGAAAGAATGACACAAGGCCAACAGGTACGATACATTACGATATATTTCGACGTATTACACGTTTACAAACGGTTCTGCTGCATTCGATACACTGCAACCTCGAATTCCGCATATTACAGTACATAATATTTGTAAACACATACTAATCACGTTTGTGACTGTATTACACTTAATTACACCTCAATGACCCATTGAGTCGGAATTTATTAGGGAACAGTCGCATTTTATCGCGATCTAACACGAATGACCCTTAGTGACATCAAATCTGAATGGACTTGTCATCACGTTCCCCTCAATAATAATAGAATGTATTACACAGAACAAACAGGTACGATGCATTAGGATATAATTCGACGTATCACACGTTTACAAACGGTTCTGCTGCATTCGATACACTGCAACTACGAATTCCGCATATTACAGTACATAATATTTGTAAACCCATGCTAATCACGTTTGTGACTGTATTACACTTAATTACACCTCAATGACCCATTGAGTCGGAATTTATTAGGGAACAGTCGCATTTTATCGCGATCTAACACGAATGACCGTTAGTGACATCAAATCTGAATGGATTTGACTTCACGTTTCCCTCAATAATATTAGAAAGAATGACACAGGACTAACAGGTACGATGCATTACGATATATTTCGACGTATTACACGTTTACAAACGGTTCTGCTGCATTCGATACACTGCAACTACGAATTCCGCATATTACCGTATATTATATTTGTAGACACATACTAATCACGTTTGTGACTGTATTACACTTAATTACACCTCAATGACCCATTGAGTCGGAATTTATTAGGGAACAGTCGCATTTTATCGCGATCTAACACGAATGACCGTTAGTGACATCAAATCTGAATGGATTTGACATGACTCTGCCGGCAATAATATTAGAAAAAATGACACAGGATTAACAGGTACGATGCATTACGATATATTTCGAAGTATTACACGTTTACAAACGGTTCTGCTGCATTCGATACACTGCAAGTACGAATTCCGCATATTACAGTATATTATATTTGTAGACACATACTAATCACGTTTGTGACTGTATTACACTTAATTACACCTCAATGACCCATTGAGTCGGAATTTATTAGGGAACAGTCGCATTTTATCGCGATCTAACACGAATGACCGTTAGTGACATCAAATCTGAATGGATTTGACATGACTCTTCAGGCAATAATATTAGAAAAAATGACACAGGACTAACAGGTACGATGCATTACGATATATTTCGACGTATTACACGTTTACAAACGGTTCTGCTGCATTCGATACACTGCAAGTACGAATTCCGCATATTACCGTATATTATATTTGTAGACACATACTAATCACGTTTGTGACAGTATTACACTTAATTACACCTCAATGACCCATTGAGTCGGAATTTATTAGGGAACAGTCGCATTTTATCGCGATCTAACACGAATGACCGTTAGTGACATCAAATCTGAATGGATTTGACATGACTCTTCAGGCAATAATATTAGAAAAAATGACACAGGACTAACAGGTACGATGCATTACGATATATTTCGACGTATTACACGTTTACAAACGGTTCTGCTGCATTCGATACACTGCAAGTACGAATTCCGCATATTACCGTATATTATATTTGTAGACACATACTAATCACGTTTGTGACTGTATTACACTTAATTACACCTCAATGACCCATTGAGTCGGAATTTATTAGGGAACAGTCGCATTTTATCGCGATCTAACACGAATGACCGTTAGTGACATCAAATCTGAATGGATTTGACCTCACGTTTCCCTCAATAATATTAGAAAGAATGACACAGGACTAACAGGTACGATGCATTACGATATATTTCGACGTATTACACGTTTACAAACGGTTCTGCTGCATTCGATACACTGCAAGTACGAATTCCGCATATTACAGTATATAATATTTGTAGACACATACTAATCACGTTTGTGACTGTATTACACTTAATTACACCTCAATGACCCATTGAGTCGGAATTTATTAGGGAACAGTCGCATTTTATCGCGATCTAACACGAATGACCGTTAGTGACATCAAATCTGAATGGATTTGACATGACTCTTCCGGCAATAATATTAGAAAAAATGACACAGGACTAACAGGTACGATGCATTACGATATATTTCGACGTATTACACGTTTACAAACGGTTCTGCTGCATTCGATACACTGCAAGTACGAATTCCGCATATTACCGTATAATACATTTGTAGACATATACTCATCACGACTGTTACTGTATTACACTTAATTACACCTCAATGACCCATTGAGTCGGAATTTATTAGGGAACAGTCGCATTTTATCGCGATCTAACACGAATGACCGTTAGTGACATCAAATCTGAATGGATTTGACATCACGTTTCCGGCAATAATATTAGAAAGAATGACACAGGACTAACAGGTACGATGCATTACGATATATTTCGACGTATTACACGTTTACAAACGGTTCTGCTGCATTCGATACACTGCAAGTACGAATTCCGCATATTACAGTACATTATATTTGTAAACACATACTAATCACGTTTGTGACTGTATTACACTTAATTACACCTCAATGACCCATTGAGTCGGAATTTATTAGGGAACAGTCGCATTTTATCGCGATCTAACACGAATGACCGTTAGTGACATCAAATCTGAATGGATTTGACATGACTCTTCCCCTCAATAATATTAGAAAAAATGACACAGGACTAACAGGTACGATGCATTACGATATATTTCGACGTATTACACGTTTACAAACGGTTCTGCTGCATTCGATACACTGCAAGTACGAATTCCGCATATTACCGTATATTATATTTGTAGACACATACTAATCACGTTTGTGACTGTATTACACTTAATTACACCTCAATGACCCATTGAGTCGGAATTTATTAGGGAACAGTCGCATTTTATCGCGATCTAACACGAATGACCGTTAGTGACATCAAATCTGAATGGATTTGACATCACGTTTACCTCAATAATATTAGAAAAAATGACACAGGACTAACAGGTACGATGCATTACGATATATTTCGACGTATTACACGTTTACAAACGGTTCTGCTGCATTCGATACACTGCAAGTACGAATTCCGCATATTACCGTATATTATATTTGTAGACACATACTAATCACGTTTGTGACTGTATTACACTTAATTACACCTCAATGACCCATTGAGTCGGAATTTATTAGGGAACAGTCGCATTTTATCGCGATCTAACACGAATGACCGTTAGTGACATCAAATCTGAATGGATTTGACATGACTCTTCCGGCAATAATATTAGAAAAAATGACACAGGACTAACAGGTACGATGCATTACGATATATTTCGACGTATTACACGTTTACAAACGGTTCTGCTGCATTCGATACACTGCAAGTACGAATTCCGCATATTACCGTATATTATATTTGTAGACACATACTAATCACGTTTGTGACTGTATTACACTTAATTACACCTCAATGACCCATTGAGTCGGAATTTATTAGGGAACAGTCGCATTTTATCGCGATCTAACACGAATGACCGTTAGTGACATCAAATCTGAATGGATTTGACATGACTCCTCCGGCAATAATATTAGAAAAAATGACACAGGACTAACAGGTACGATGCATTACGATATATTTCGACGTATTACACGTTTACAAACGGTTCTGCTGCATTCGATACACTGCAAGTACGAATTCCGCATATTACCGTATATTATATTTGTAGACACATACTAATCACGTTTGTGACTGTATTACACTTAATTACACCTCAATGACCCATTGAGTCGGAATTTATTAGGGAACAGTCGCATTTTATCGCGATCTAACACGAATGACCGTTAGTGACATCAAATCTGAATGGATTTGACATGACTCTTCCGGCAATAATATTAGAAAAAATGACACAGGACTAACAGGTACGATGCATTACGATATATTTCGACGTATTACACGTTTACAAACGGTTCTGCTGCATTCGATACACTGCAAGTACGAATTCCGCATATTACCGTATATTATATTTGTAGACACATACTAATCACGTTTGTGACTGTATTACACTTAATTACACCTCAATGACCCATTGAGTCGGAATTTATTAGGGAACAGTCGCATTTTATCGCGATCTAACACGAATGACCGTTAGTGACATCAAATCTGAATGGATTTGACATGACTCTTCCGGCAATAATATTAGAAAAAATGACACAGGACTAACAGGTACGATGCATTACGATATATTTCGACGTATTACACGTTTACAAACGGTTCTGCTGCATTCGATACACTGCAAGTACGAATTCCGCATATTATCGTATATTATATTTGTAGACACATACTAATCACGTTTGTGACTGTATTACACTTAATTACACCTCAATGACCCATTGAGTCGGAATTTATTAGGGAACAGTCGCATTTTATCGCGATCTAACACGAATGACCGTTAGTGACATCAAATCTGAATGGATTTGACATGACTCTTCCGGCAATAATATTAGAAAAAATGACACAGGACTAACAGGTACGATGCATTACGATATATTTCGACGTATTACACGTTTACAAACGGTTCTGCTGCATTCGATACACTGCAAGTACGAATTCCGCATATTACCGTATATTATATTTGTAGACACATACTAATCACGTTTGTGACTGTATTACACTTAATTACACCTCAATGACCCATTGAGTCGGAATTTATTAGGGAACAGTCGCATTTTATCGCGATCTAACACGAATGACCGTTAGTGACATCAAATCTGAATGGATTTGACATGACTCTTCCGGCAATAATATTAGAAAAAATGACACAGGACTAACAGGTACGATGCATTACGATATATTTCGACGTATTACACGTTTACAAACGGTTCTGCTGCATTCGATACACTGCAAGAACGAATTCCGCATATTACCGTATATTATATTTGTAGACACATACTAATCACGTTTGTGACTGTATTACACTTAATTACACCTCAATGACCCATTGAGTCGGAATTTATTAGGGAACAGTCGCATTTTATCGCGATCTAACACGAATGACCGTTAGTGACATCAAATCTGAATGGATTTGACATGACTCTTCCGGCAATAATATTAGAAAAAATGACACAGGACTAACAGGTACGATGCATTACGATATATTTCGACGTATTACACGTTTACAAACGGTTCTGCTGCATTCGATACACTGCAAGTACGAATTCCGCATATTACCGTATATTATATTTGTAGACACATACTAATCACGTTTGTGACTGTATTACACTTAATTACACCTCAATGACCCATTGAGTCGGAATTTATTAGGGAACAGTCGCATTTTATCGCGATCTAACACGAATGACCGTTAGTGACATCAAATCTGAATGGATTTGACATGACTCTTCCGGCAATAATATTAGAAAAAATGACACAGGACTAACAGGTACGATGCATTACGATATATTTCGACGTATTACACGTTTACAAACGGTTCTGCTGCATTCGATACACTGCAAGTACGAATTCCGCATATTACCGTATATTATATTTGTAGACACATACTAATCACGTTTGTGACTGTATTACACTTAATTACACCTCAATGACCCATTGAGTCGGAATTTATTAGGGAACAGTCGCATTTTATCGCGATCTAACACGAATGACCGTTAGTGACATCAAATCTGAATGGATTTGACATCACGTTTCCCTCAATAATATTAGAAAGAATGACACAGGACTAACAGGTACGATGCATTACGATATATTTCGACGTATTACACGTTTACAAACGGTTCTGCTGCATTCGATACACTGCAACCACGAATTCCGCATATTTCCGGACATTATATTTGTAGACACATACTAATCACGTTTGTGACTGTATTACACTTAATTACACCTCAATGACCCATTGAGTCGGAATTTATTAGGGAACAGTCGCATTTTATCGCGATCTAACACGAATGACCGTTAGTGACATCAAATCTGAATGGATTTGACATCACTTTTCCACAAAAATATTAGAAAGAATGACACAGGACTAACAGGTACGATGCATTACGATATATTTCGACGTATTACACGTTTACAAACGGTTCTGCTGCATTCGATACACTGCAAGTACGAATTCCGCATATTACCGTATATTATATTTGTAGACACATACTAATCACGTTTGTGACTGTATTACACTTAATTACACCTCAATGACCCATTGAGTCGGAATTTATTAGGGAACAGTCGCATTTTATCGCGATCTAACACGAATGACCGTTAGTGACATCAAATCTGAATGGATTTGACATGACTCTTCCGGCAATAATATTAGAAAAAATGACACAGGACTAACAGGTACGATGCATTACGATATATTTCGACGTATTACACGTTTACAAACGGTTCTGCTGCATTCGATACACTGCAAGTACGAATTCCGCATATTGCCGTATATTATATTTGTAGACACATACTAATCACGTTTGTGACTGTATTACACTTAATTACACCTCAATGACCCATTGAGTCGGAATTTATTAGGGAACAGTCGCATTTTATCGCGATCTAACACGAATGACCGTTAGTGACATCAAATCTGAATGGATTTGACATCACGTTTCCTTCAATAATATTAGAAAAAATGACACAGGACTAACAGGTACGATGCATTACGATATATTTCGACGTATTACACGTTTACAAACGGTTCTGCTGCATTCGATACACTGCAAGTACGAATTCCGCATATTAGAGTACATAATATTTGTAAACACATACTAATCACGTTTGTGACTGTATTACACTTAATTACACCTCAATGACCCATTGAGTCGGAATTTATTAGGGAACAGTCGCATTTTATCGCGATCTAACACGAATGACCGTTAGTGACATCAAATCTGAATGGATTTGACATCACTCTTCCCTCAATAATATTAGAAAGAATGACACAGGACTAACAGGTACGATGCATTACGATATATTTCGACGTATTACACGTTTACAAACGGTTCTGCTGCATTCGATACACTGCAACTACGAATTCCGCATATTACAGTACATAATATTTGTAAACACATACTAATCACGTTTGTGACTGTATTACACTTAATTACACCTCAATGACCCATTGAGTCGGAATTTATTAGGGAACAGTCGCATTTTATCGCGATCTAACACGAATGACCGTTAGTGACATCAAATCTGAATGGATTTGACATGACTCTTCCGGCAATAATATTAGAAAAAATGACACAGGACTAACAGGTACGATGCATTACGATATATTTCGACGTATTACACGTTTACAAACGGTTCTGCTGCATTCGATACACTGCAAGTACGAATTCCGCATATTACCGCATATTATATTTGTAGAAACATACTAATCACGTTTGTGACTGTATTACACTTAATTACACCTCAATGACCCATTGAGTCGGAATTTATTAGGGAACAGTCGCATTTTATCGCGATCTAACACGAATGACCGTTAGTGACATCAAATCTGAATGGATTTGACATGACTCTTCCGGCAATAATATTAGAAAAAATGACACAGGACTAACAGGTACGATGCATTACGATATATTTCGACGTATTACACGTTTACAAACGGTTCTGCTGCATTCGATACACTGCAAGTACGAATTCCGCATATTACCGTATATTATATTTGTAGACACATACTAATCACGTTTGTGACTGTATTACACTTAATTACACCTCAATGACCCATTGAGTCGGAATTTATTAGGGAACAGTCGCATTTTATCGCGATCTAACACGAATGACCGTTAGTGACATCAAATCTGAATGGATTTGACATGACTCTTCCGGCAATAATATTAGAAAAAATGACACAGGACTAACAGGTACGATGCATTACGATATATTTCGACGTATTACACGTTTACAAACGGTTCTGCTGCATTCGATACACTGCAAGTACGAATTCCGCATATTACCGTATATTATATTTGTAGACACATACTAATCACGTTTGTGACTGTATTACACTTAATTACACCTCAATGACCCATTGAGTCGGAATTTATTAGGGAACAGTCGCATTTTATCGCGATCTAACACGAATGACCGTTAGTGACATCAAATCTGAATGGATTTGACATCACTCTTCCGGCAATAATATTAGAAAAAATGACACAGGACTAACAGGTACGATGCATTACGATATATTTCGACGTATTACACGTTTACAAACGGTTCTGCTGCATTCGATACACTGCAAGTACGAATTCCGCATATTACCGTATATTATATTTGTAGACACATACTAATCACGTTTGTGACTGTATTACACTTAATTACACCTCAATGACCCATTGAGTCGGAATTTATTAGGGAACAGTCGCATTTTATCGCGATCTAACACGAATGACCGTTAGTGACATCAAATCTGAATGGATTTGACATCACGTTTCCGGCAATAATATTAGAAAAAATGACACAGGACTAACAGGTACGATGCATTACGATATATTTCGACGTATTACACGTTTACAAACGGTTCTGCTGCATTCGATACACTGCAACTACGAATTCCGCATATTACAGTACATAATATTTGTAAACACATACTAATCACGTTTGTGACTGTATTACACTTAATTACACCTCAATGACCCATTGAGTCGGAATTTATTAGGGAACAGTCGCATTTTATCGCGATCTAACACGAATGACCGTTAGTGACATCAAATCTGAATGGATTTGACATGACGTTTCCCTCAATAATATTAGAAAGAATGACACAGGACTAACAGGTACGATGCATTACGATATATTTCGACGTATTACACGTTTACAAACGGTTCTGCTGCATTCGATACACTGCAAGTACGAATTCCGCATATTACAGTACATAATATTTGTAGACACATACTAATCACGTTTGTGACTGTATTACACTTAATTACACCTCAATGACCCATTGAGTCGGAATTTATTAGGGAACAGTCGCATTTTATCGCGATCTAACACGAATGACCGTTAGTGACATCAAATCTGAATGGATTTGACATGACTCTTCCGGCAATAATATTAGAAAAAATGACACAGGACTAACAGGTACGATGCATTACGATATATTTCGACGTATTACACGTTTACAAACGGTTCTGCTGCATTCGATACACTGCAAGTACGAATTCCGCATATTACCGTATATTATATTTGTAGACACATACTAATCACGTTTGTGACTGTATTACACTTAATTACACCTCAATGACCCATTGAGTCGGAATTTATTAGGGAACAGTCGCATTTTATCGCGATCTAACACGAATGACCGTTAGTGACATCAAATCTGAATGGATTTGACATCACTCTTCCGGCAATAATATTAGAAAAAATGACACAGGACTAACAGGTACGATGCATTACGATATATTTCGACGTATTACACGTTTACAAACGGTTCTGCTGCATTCGATACACTGCAAGTACGAATTCCGCATATTACCGTATATAATATTTGTAGACACATACTAATCACGTTTGTGACTGTATTACACTTAATTACACCTCAATGACCCATTGAGTCGGAATTTATTAGGGAACAGTCGCATTTTATCGCGATCTAACACGAATGACCGTTAGTGACATCAAATCTGAATGGATTTGACATGACTCTTCCGGCAATAATATTAGAAAAAATGACACAGGACTAACAGGTACGATGCATTACGATATATTTCGACGTATTACACGTTTACAAACGGTTCTGCTGCATTCGATACACTGCAAGTACGAATTCCGCATATTACCGTATATTATATTTGTAGACACATACTAATCACGTTTGTGACTGTATTACACTTAATTACACCTCAATGACCCATTGAGTCGGAATTTATTAGGGAACAGTCGCATTTTATCGCGATCTAACACGAATGACCGTTAGTGACATCAAATCTGAATGGATTTGACATGACTCTTCCGGCAATAATATTAGAAAAAATGACACAGGACTAACAGGTACGATGCATTACGATATATTTCGACGTATTACACGTTTACAAACGGTTCTGCTGCATTCGATACACTGCAAGTACGAATTCCGCATATTACCGTATATTATATTTGTAGACACATACTAATCACGTTTGTGACTGTATTACACTTAATTACACCTCAATGACCCATTGAGTCGGAATTTATTAGGGAACAGTCGCATTTTATCGCGATCTAACACGAATGACCGTTAGTGACATCAAATCTGAATGGATTTGACATGACTCTTCCGGCAATAATATTAGAAAAAATGACACAGGACTAACAGGTACGATGCATTACGATATATTTCGACGTATTACACGTTTACAAACGGTTCTGCTGCATTCGATACACTGCAAGTACGAATTCCGCATATTACCGTATATTATATTTGTAGACACATACTAATCACGTTTGTGACTGTATTACACTTAATTACACCTCAATGACCCATTGAGTCGGAATTTATTAGGGAACAGTCGCATTTTATCGCGATCTAACACGAATGACCGTTAGTGACATCAAATCTGAATGGATTTGACATGACTCTTCCGGCAATAATATTAGAAAAAATGACACAGGACTAACAGGTACGATGCATTACGATATATTTCGACGTATTACACGTTTACAAACGGTTCTGCTGCATTCGATACACTGCAAGTACGAATTCCGCATATTACCGTATATTATATTTGTAGACACATACTAATCACGTTTGTGACTGTATTACACTTAATTACACCTCAATGACCCATTGAGTCGGAATTTATTAGGGAACAGTCGCATTTTATCGCGATCTAACACGAATGACCGTTAGTGACATCAAATCTGAATGGATTTGACATGACTCTTCCGGCAATAATATTAGAAAAAATGACACAGGACTAACAGGTACGATGCATTACGATATATTTCGACGTATTACACGTTTACAAACGGTTCTGCTGCATTCGATACACTGCAAGTACGAATTCCGCATATTACCGTATATTATATTTGTAGACACATACTAATCACGTTTGTGACTGTATTACACTTAATTACACCTCAATGACCCATTGAGTCGGAATTTATTAGGGAACAGTCGCATTTTATCGCGATCTAACACGAATGACCGTTAGTGACATCAAATCTGAATGGATTTGACATGACTCTTCCGGCAATAATATTAGAAAAAATGACACAGGACTAACAGGTACGATGCATTACGATATATTTCGACGTATTACACGTTTACAAACGGTTCTGCTGCATTCGATACACTGCAACTACGAATTCCGCATATTACAGTATATTATATTTGTAGACACATACTAATCACGTTTGTGACTGTATTACACTTAATTACACCTCAATGACCCATTGAGTCGGAATTTATTAGGGAACAGTCGCATTTTATCGCGATCTAACACGAATGACCGTTAGTGACATCAAATCTGAATGGATTTGACATGACTCTTCCGGCAATAATATTAGAAAAAATGACACAGGACTAACAGGTACGATGCATTACGATATATTTCGACGTATTACACGTTTACAAACGGTTCTGCTGCATTCGATACACTGCAACTACGAATTCCGCATATTACAGTATATAATATTTGTAAACACATACTAATCACGTTTGTGACTGTATTACACTTAATTACACCTCAATGACCCATTGAGTCGGAATTTATTAGGGAACAGTCGCATTTTATCGCGATCTAACACGAATGACCGTTAGTGACATCAAATCTGAATGGATTTGACATCACGTTTCCCTCAATAATATTAGAAAAAATGACACAGGACTAACAGGTACGATGCATTACGATATATTTCGACGTATTACACGTTTACAAACGGTTCTGCTGCATTCGATACACTGCAACTACGAATTCCGCATATTACAGTATATAATATTTGTAAACACAAACTAATCACGTTTGTGACTGTATTACACTTAATTACACCTCAATGACCCATTGAGTCGGAATTTATTAGGGAACAGTCGCATTTTATCGCGATCTAACACGAATGACCGTTAGTGACATCAAATCTGAATGGATTTGACATGACTCTGCCGGGAATAATATTAGAAAAAATCACACAGGACTAACAGGTACGATGCATTACGATATATTTCGACGTATTACACGTTTACAAACGGTTCTGCTGCATTCGATACACTGCAAGTACGAATTCCGCATATTACCCTATATTATATTTGTAGACGCATACTAATCACGTTTGTGACTGTATTACACTTAATTACACCTCAATGACCCATTGAGTCGGAATTTATTAGGGAACAGTCGCATTTTATCGCGATCTAACACGAATGACCGTTAGTGACATCAAATCTGAATGGATTTGACATGACTCTTCCGGCAATAATATTAGAAAAAATGACACAGGACTAACAGGTACGATGCATTACGATATATTTCGACGTATTACACGTTTACAAACGGTTCTGCTGCATTCGATACACTGCAACTACGAATTCCGCATATTACAGTATATAATATTTGTAAACACATACTAATCACGTTTGTGACTGTATTACACTTAATTACACCTCAATGACCCATTGAGTCGGAATTTATTAGGGAACAGTCGCATTTTATCGCGATCTAACACGAATGACCGTTAGTGACATCAAATCTGAATGGATTTGACAACACGTTTCCCTCAATAATATTAGAAAGAATGACACAGGACTAACAGGTACGATGCATTACGATATATTTCGACGTATTACACGTTTACAAACGGTTCTGCTGCATTCGATACACTGCAAGTACGAATTCCGCATATTACCGTATATTATATTTGTAGACTCATACTAATCACGTTTGTGACTGTATTACACTTAATTACACCTCAATGACCCATTGAGTCGGAATTTATTAGGGAACAGTCGCATTTTATCGCGATCTAACACGAATGACCGTTAGTGACATCAAATCTGAATGGATTAGACATGACTCTACGGGCAATAACATTAGAAAAAATGACACAGGACTAACAGGTACGATGCATTACGATATATTTCGACGTATTACACGTTTACAAACGGTTCTTCTGCATTCGATACACTGCAAGTACGAAATCCGCATATTACCGTATATATTTATTTGTAGACTCATACTAATCACGTTTTTGACTCTATTACACTTAATTACACCTCAAAGACCCATTTGGTCGGAATTTATTAGGGAACAGTCGCATTGTATCGCGATCTAACACGAAAGACCGTTAGTGACATCAAATCTGAATGGATTTGACATGACCCTGCCGGGATTAATATTAGAAAATATCACACAGGACTAACAGGTACGATGCATTACGATATATTTCGACGTATTACACGTTTACAAACGGTTGTGCTGCATTTCGATGCACTGCAACTACGAATTCTGCATATTACAGTACATAATATTTGTAAACGCATACTAATCACGTTTGTGACTGTATTACACTTAAATACACCTCAATGACCCATTGAGTCGGAATTTATTAGGGAACAGTCGCATTTTATCGCGATCTAACACGAATGACCGTTAGTGACATCAAATCTGAATGGATTTGACATCACGTTTCCCTCAATAATATTAGAAAGAATGACACAGGACTAACAGGTACGATGCATTACGATATATTTCGACGTATTACACGTTTCCAAACGGTTCTGCTGCATTCGATACACTGCAACTACGAATTCCGAATATTACAGTATATAATATTTGTAAACACAGACTAATCACGTTTGTGACTGTATTACACTTAATTACACCTCAATGACACATTGAGTCAGAATTTATTAGGGATCAGTCGTATTTTAAGGCGATCTAACACGAAAGACCGTTAGTGACATCAAATCTGAATGGATTTGACATGACTCTTCCGGCAATTGTATTGGAATATATGACACGGGACTAACAGGTACGATGCATTACGATATATTTCGACGTATTACAGGTTTACAAACGGTTCTGCTGCATTCGATACACTGCAAGTACGAATTCCGCATATTGCCGTTTATATTTATTTGTAGACTCATACTAATCACGTTTTTGACTGTATTACACTTAATTACCTCAAAGACACATTGAGTGGGAATTTATTAGGGAACAGTCGCACTTTATCGCGATCTAACACGAAAGACCGTTAGTGAAATCAAATCTCAATGGATTCGACATGACTCTGCCGGGAATAATATTAGAAAAAATCACACAGGCCTAACAGTTACGATGCATTACGATATATTTCGACGTATTACACGTTTACAAACGGTTCTGCTGCATTCGATACACTGCAACTACGAATTCCGCATATTACAGTACATAATATTTGTAAACGCATACTAATCACGTTTGTGACTGTATTACACTTAAATACACCTCAATGACCCATTGAGTCGGAATTTATTAGGGAACAGTCGCATTTTATCGCGATCTAACACGAATGACCGTTAGTGACATCAAATCTGAATGGATTTGACATCACGTTTCCCTCAATAATATTAGAAAGAATGACACAGGACTAACAGGTACGATGCATTACGATATATTTCGACGTATTACACGTTTACAAACGGTTCTGCTGCATTCGATACACTGCAACTACGAATTCCGCATATTACAGTATATAATATTTGTATACACAAACTAATCACGTTTGTGACTGTATTACACTTAATTACACCTCAATGACCCATTGAGTCGGAATTTATTAGGGAACAGTCGCATTTTATCGCGATCTAACACGAATGACCGTTAGTGACATCAAATCTGAATGGATTTGACATCACGTTTCCCTCAATAATATTAGAAAGAATGACACAGGACTAACAGGTACGATGCATTACGATATATTTCGACGTATTACACGTTTACAAACGGTTCTGCTGCATTCGATAAACTGCAAGTACGAATTCCGCATATTACCGTATATTATATTTGTAGACACATACTAATCACGTTTGTGTCTGTATTACACTTAATTACACCACAATGACCCATTCAGTCGGAATTTATTAGGGAACAGTCGCATTTTATCGCGATCTAACACGAATGACCGTTAGTGACATCAAATCTGAATGGATTTGACATGACTCTTCCGGCAATAATAATAGAAAAAATGACACAGGACTAACAGGTACGATGCATTACGATATATTTCGACGTATTACACGTTTGCAAACGGTTCCTCTGCATTCGATACTCTGCAAGTACGAATTCCGCTTATTACCGTATATTATATTTGTAGACAGATACTAATCACGTTTGTGACTATATTTCACTCAATTACACCAAAATGACCCATTGAGTCGGTTTTTATTAGGGAACAGTCGCATTTTATCGCGATCTAGCACGAATGACCGTTAGTGACATAAAACCTGAATGGATTTGAAAACACGTTTCCGTCAATAATTTTAGAAAGAATGACACAGGATTAACAGGTACGATGCTTTACGATATATTTCGACGTATTACACGTTTACAAACGGTTCTGCTGCATTCGATACACTGCAAGTACGAATTCCGCATATTACCGTATATTATATTTGTAGACACATACTAATCACGTTTGTGACTGTATTACACTTAATTACACCTCAATGACCCATTGAGTCGGAATTTATTAGGGAACAGTCGCATTTTATCGCGATCTAACACGAAAGACCGTTAGTGACATCAAATCTGAATGGATTTGACATGACTCTTCCGGCAATAATATTAGAAAAAATGACACAGGACTAACAGGTACGATGCATTACGATATATTTCGACGTATTACACGTTTACAAACGGTTCTGCTGCATTCGATACACTGCAAGTACGAATTCCGCATATTACCGTATATTATATTTGTAGACACATACTAATCACGTTTGTGACTGTATTACACTTAATTACACCTCAATGACCCATTGAGTCGGAATTTATTAGGGAACAGTCGCATTTTATCGCGATCTAACACGAATGACCGTTAGTGACATCAAATCTGAATGGATTTGACATGACTCTTCCGACAATAATATTAGAAAGAATGACACAGGACTAACAGGTACGATGCATTACGATATATTTCGACGTATTACACGTTTACAAACGGTTCTGCTGCATTCGATACACTGCAAGTACGAATTCCGCATATTACCGTATATTATATTTGTAGACACATACTAATCACGTTTGTGACTGTATTACACTTAATTACACCTCAATGACCCATTGAGTCGGAATTTATTAGGGAACAGTCGCATTTTATCGCGATCTAACACGAATGACCGTTAGTGACATCAAATCTGAATGGATTTGACATCACGTTTCCCTCAATAATATTAGATAGAATGACACAGGACTAACAGGTACGATGCATTACGATATATTTCGACGTATTACACGTTTACAAACGGTTCTGCTGCATTCGATACACTGCAACTACGAATTCCGCATATTACAGTATATAATATTTGTATACACAAACTAATCACGTTTGTGACTGTATTACACTTAATTACACCTCAATGTTCCATTGAGTCGGAATTTATTAAGGAACAGTGGCATTTTATTGCGATCTAACACGAATGACCGTTAGTGACATCAAATCTGAATGGATTTGACATGACTCTGCCAGGAATAATATTAGAAAAAATCACACAGGACTAACAGGTACGATGCATTACGATATATTTCGACGTATTACACGTTTACAAACGGTTCTGCTGCATTCGATACACTGCAAGTACGAATTCCGCATATTACAGTATATTATATTTGTAGACACATACTAATCACGTTTGTGACTGTATTACACTTAATTACACCTCAATGACCCATTGAGTCGGAATTTATTAGGGAACAGTCGCATTTTATCGCGATCTAACACGAATGACCGTTAGTGACATCAAATCTGAATGGATTTGACATCACGTTTCCCTCAATAATATTAGAAAAAATGACACAGGACTAACAGGTACGATGCATTACGATATATTTCGACGTATTACACGTTTACAAACGGTTCTGCTGCATTCGATACACTGCAACTACGAATTCCGCATATTACCGTATATTATATTTGTAGACACATACTAATCACGTTTGTGACTGTATTACACTTAATTACACCTCAATGACCCATTGAGTCGGAATTTATTAGGGAACAGTCGCATTTTATCGCGATCTAACACGAAAGACCGTTAGTGACATCAAATCTGAATGGATTTGACATGACTCTGCCGGGAATAATATTAGAAAAAATCACACAGGACTAACAGGTACGATGCATTACGATATATTTCGACGTATTACACGTTTACAAACGGTTCTGCTGCATTCGATACACTGCAAGTACGAATTCCGCATATTACCGTATATTATATTTGTAGACACATACTAATCACGTTTGTGACTGTATTACACTTAATTACACCTCAATGACCCATTGAGTCGGAATTTATTAGGGAACAGTCGCATTTTATCGCGATCTAACACGAATGACCGTTAGTGACATCAAATCTGAATGGATTTGACATGACTCTGCCGGGAATAATATTAGAAAAAATGACACAGGACTAACAGGTACGATGCATTACGATATATTTCGACGTATTACACGTTTACAAACGGTTCTGCTGCATTCGATACACTGCAACTACGAATTCCGCATATTACAGTACATAATATTTGTAAACGCATACTAATCACGTTTGTGACTGTATTACACTTAATTACACCTCAATGACCCATTGAGTCGGAATTTATTAGGGAACAGTCGCATTTTATCGCGATCTAACACGAATGACCGTTAGTGACATCAAATCTGAATGGATTTGACATCACGTTTCCCTCAATAATATTAGAAAGAATGACACAGGACTAACAGGTACGATGCATTACGATATATTTCGACGTATTACACGTTTACAAACGGTTCTGCTGCATTCGATACACTGCAAGTACGAATTCCGCATATTACCGTATATTATATTTGTAGACACATACTAATCACGTTTGTGACTGTATTACACTTAATTACACCTCAATGACCCATTGAGTCGGAATTTATTAGGGAACAGTCGCATTTTATCGCGATCTAACACGAATGACCGTTAGTGACATCAAATCTGAATGGATTTGACATGACTCTTCCGGCAATAATATTAGAAAAAATGACACAGGACTAACAGGTACGATGCATTACGATATATTTCGACGTATTACACGTTTACAAACGGTTCTGCTGCATTCGATACACTGCAACAACGAATTCCGCATATTACAGTATATAATATTTGTATACACAAACTAATCACGTTTGTGACTTTATTACACTTAATTACACCTCAATGACCCATTGAGTCGGAATTTATTAGGGAACAGTCGCATTTTATCGCGATCTAACACGAATGACCGTTAGTGACATCAAATCTGAATGGATTTGACATCACGTTTCCCTCAATAATATTAGAAAGAATGACACAGGACTAACAGGTACGATGCATTACGATATATTTCGACGTATTACACGTTTACAAACGGTTCTGCTGCATTCGATACACTGCAAGTACGAATTCCGCATATTACCGTATATTATATTTGTAGACACATACTAATCACGTTTGTGACTGTATTACACTTAATTACACCTCAATGACCCATTGAGTCGGAATTTATTAGGGAACAGTCGCATTTTATCGCGATCTAACACGAATGACCGTTAGTGACATCAAATCTGAATGGATTTGACATGACTCTTCCGGCAATAATATTAGAAAAAATGACACAGGACTAACAGGTACGATGCATTACGATATATTTCGACGTATTACACGTTTACAAACGGTTCTGCTGCATTCGATACACTGCAAGTACGAATTCCGCATATTACCGTATATTATATTTGTAGACACATACTAATCACGTTTGTGACTGTATTACACTTAATTACACCTCAATGACCCATTGAGTCGGAATTTATTAGGGAACAGTCGCATTTTATCGCGATCTAACACGAATGACCGTTAGTGACATCAAATCTGAATGGATTTGACATCACGTTTCCCTCAATAATATTAGAAAGAATGACACAGGACTAACAGGTACGATGCATTACGATATATTTCGACGTATTACACGTTTACAAACGGTTCTGCTGCATTCGATACACTGCAACTACGAATTCCGCATATTACCGTATATTATATTTGTAGACACATACTAATCACGTTTGTGACTGTATTACACTTAATTACACCTCAATGACCCATTGAGTCGGAATTTATTAGGGAACAGTCGCATTTTATCGCGATCTAACACGAATGACCGTTAGTGACATCAAATCTGAATGGATTTGACATGACTCTGCCGGCAATAATATTAGAAAAAATGACACAGGACTAACAGGTACGATGCATTACGATATATTTCGACGTATTACACGTTTACAAACGGTTCTGCTGCATTCGATACACTGCAAGTACGAATTCCGCATATTACCGTATATTATATTTGTAGACACATACTAATCACGTTTGTGACTGTATTACACTTAATTACACCTCAATGACCCATTGAGTCGGAATTTATTAGGGAACAGTCGCATTTTATCGCGATCTAACACGAATGACCGTTAGTGACATCAAATCTGAATGGATTTGACATCACGTTTCCCTCAATAATATTAGAAAGAATGACACAGGACTAACAGGTACGATGCATTACGATATATTTCGACGTATTACACGTTTACAAACGGTTCTGCTGCATTCGATACACTGCAACTACGAATTCCGCATATTACAGTATATTATATTTGTAGACACATACTAATCACGTTTGTGACTGTATTACACTTAATTACACCTCAATGACCCATTGAGTCGGAATTTATTAGGGAACAGTCGCATTTTATCGCGATCTAACACGAATGACCGTTAGTGACATCAAATCTGAATGGATTTGACATGACTCTTCCGGCAATAATATTAGAAAAAATGACACAGGACTAACAGGTACGATGCATTACGATATATTTCGACGTATTACACGTTTACAAACGGTTCTGCTGCATTCGATACACTGCAAGTACGAATTCCGCATATTACCGTATATTATATTTGTAGACACATACTAATCACGTTTGTGACTGTATTACACTTAATTACACCTCAATGACCCATTGAGTCGGAATTTATTAGGGAACAGTCGCATTTTATCGCGATCTAACACGAATGACCGTTAGTGACATCAAATCTGAATGGATTTGACATGACTCTTCCGGCAATAATATTAGAAAAAATGACACAGGACTAACAGGTACGATGCATTACGATATATTTCGACGTATTACACGTTTACAAACGGTTCTGCTGCATTCGATACACTGCAAGTACGAATTCCGCATATTACCGTATATTATATTTGTAGACACATACTAATCACTTTTGTGACTGTATTATACTTAATTACACCTCAATGAACCATTGAGTCGGAATTTATTAGGGAACAGTCGCATTTTATCTGTATATAACACGAATGACCGTTAGTGACATCAAATCTGAATGGATATGACATGACTCTTCCGGCAATAATGTTAGAAAGAATGACACAGGACTAACAGGTACGATGCATTGCGATATATTTCGACGTATTACACGTTTACAAACGGTTCTGCTACATTCGATACACTGCAACTTCGAATTCCGCATATTACAGTACATAGTATTTGTGAACACATTCTAATCACGTTTATGTCTGTATTACACTTAATTACACCTCAACAACCCATTGAGTCGGAATATATTAGGGAACAGTCGCATTTTATCGCGATATAACACAAATGACCGTTAGTGACATCAAATCTGAATGGATTTGACATTACGTTTCCCTCAATAATATTAGAAAGAATGACACAGGACTAACAGGTACGATGCATTACGATATATTTCGACGTACTACACGATTACAAACGGTTCTGCTGCATTCGATACACTGCAACTACGAATTCCGCATATTACAGTACATAATATTTGTAAACACATACTAATCACGTTTGTGACTGTATTACACTTAATTACACCTCAATGACCCATTGAGTCGGAATTTATTAGGGAACAGTCGCATTTTATCGCGATCTAACACGAATGACCGTTAGTGACATCAAATCTGAATGGATTTGACATGACTCTTCCGGCAATAATATTAGAAAAAATGACACAGGACTAACAGGTAAGATGCATTACGATATATTTCGACGTATTACACCTTTACAAACGGTTCTGCTGCATTCGATAGACTGCAAGTACGAATTCCGGATATTACCGTATACTATATTTGTAGACACATACAAATCACGATTGTGACTGTATTACACTTAATTACACCTCAATGACCCATTGAGTCGGAATTTATTAGGGAACAGTCGCATTTTAACGCGATCTAACACGAATGACCGTTAGTGACATCAAATCTGAATGGATTTGACATAACGTTTCCCTCAATAATATTAGAAAGAATGACACAGGACTAACAGGTGCGATGCATTACGATATATTTCGGCGTATTACACGTTTACAAGCAGTTCTGCTGCATTCGATACACTGCAACTAGGAATTACGCATATTACAGTACATAATATTTGTAAAGACATAATAATCATGTTTGTGACTGTATTACACTTAATTACACCACAATGTGCCATTGAGTCGGAATATATAAGGGAACAGTCGCATTTTATCGCGATCTAACACGAATGACCGTTAGTGACATCAAATCTGAATGGATTTGACATGCCTCATCCGGCAACAATATTAGAGAAAATGACACAGGACTAACAGGTACGATGCATTACGATATATTTCGACGTATTACACGTTTACAAACGGTTCTGCTGCATTCGATACACTGCAAGTACCAATTCCGCATATTACCCTATATTATATTTGTAGACAGATACTAATCACGTTTGTGACTGTATTACACTTAATTACACCTCAATGACCCATTGAGTCGGAATTTATTACGGTACAGTCGCATTTTATAGCGATCTAACACGAATGACCGTCAGTGACATCAAATATAAATGGATTTGACATGACTCCTCCGGCAATAATATTAGAAAAAATGACACAGGACAAACAGGTACGATGCATTACGATACATTTCGACGTATTACACGTTTACAAACTGTTCTGCTGCATTCGATACACTGCAAGTACGAATTCCGCATATTACCGTATATTATATTTGTAGACACATACTAATCACGTTTTTGACTGTATTACACTTAATTACAAATCATTGACCCATTGAGTCGTAATTTATTAGGGAGCAGTCGCATTTTAACGCGATCTAACACGAATGACCGTTAGTGACATCAAATCTGAATGGATTTGACATGACTCTTCCGGCAATAATATTAGAAAAAATGACACAGGACTAACAGGTACGATGCATTACGATATATTTCGACGTATTACACGTTTACAAACGGTTCTGATGCATTCGATACACTGCAAGTACGATTTCCGTATGTTACCGTATATTATATTTGTAGACACATACTAATCACTTTTGTGTTTGTATTATACTTAATTACACCTCAATGAACCATTGAGTCGGAATTTATTAGGGAACAGTCGCATTTTATCTGTATATAACACGAATGACCGTTAGTGACATCAAATCTGAATGGATATGACATGACTCTTCCGGCTATAATGTTAGAAAGAATGATACAGGACTAACAGGTACGATGCATTGCGATATATTTCGACGTATTACACGTTTACAAACGGTTCTGCTACATTCGATACACTGCAACTTCGAATTCCGCATATTACTGTACATAGTATTTGTGAACACATTCTAATCACGTTTATGTCTGTATTACACTTAATTACACCTCAACAACCCATTGAGTCGGAATATATTAGGGAACAGTCGCAATTTATCGCGATATAACACAAATGACCGATAGTCTGAAGTCAGTAATCAAATCTGAATGGATTTGACATCACGTTCCCCTCAATAATATTAGAAAGAATGACACAGGACTTACGTTGCACTACGATATATTTCGACGTACTACACGATTACAAACGGTTCTGCTGCATTCGATACACTGCAACTACGAATTCCGCATATTACAGTACATAATATTTGTAAACACATACTAATCACGTTTGTGACTGTATTACACTTAATTACACCTCAATGACCCATTGAGTCGGAATTTATTAGGGAACAGTCGCATTTTATCGCGATCTAACACGAATGACCGTTAGTGACATCAAATCTGAATGGATTTGACATGACTCTTCCGGCAATAATATTAGAAAAAATGACACAGGACTAACAGGTACGATGCATTACGATATATTTCGACGTATTACACCTTTACAAACGGTTCTGCTGCATTCGATACACTGCAAGTACGAATTCCGCATATTACCGTATACTATATTTGTAGACACATACTAATCACGTTTGTGACTGTATTACACTTAATTACACCTCAATGACCCATTGAGTCGGAATTTATTAGGGAACAGTCGCATTTTATCGCGATCTAACACGAATGACCGTTAGTGACATCAAATCTGAATGGATTTGACATCACGTTTCCCTCAATAATATTAGAAAGAATGACACAGGACTAACAGGTACGATGCATTACGATATATTTCGACGTATTACACGTTTACAAACGGTTCTGCTGCATTCGATACACTGCAACTACGAATTCCGCATATTACAGTACATAATATTTGTAAACACATACTAATCACGTTTGTGACTGTATTACACTTAATTACACCTCAATGACCCATTGAGTCGGAATTTATTAGGGAACAGTCGCATTTTATCGCGATCTAACACGAATGACCGTTAGTGACATCAAATCTGAATGGATTTGACATGACTCTTCCGGCAATAGTGTTAGAGAAAAATGACACAGGACTAACAGGTACGATGCATTACGATATATTTCGACGTATTACACGTTTACAAACGGTTCTGCTGCATTCGATACACTGCAAGTACCAATTCCGCATATTACCGTATATTATATTTGTAGACACATACTAATCACGTTTGTGACTGTATTACACTTAATTACACCTCAATGACCCATTGAGTCGGAATTTATTAGGGAACAGTCGCATTTTATAGCGATCTAACACGAATGACCGTTAGTGACATCAAATCTGAATGGATTTGACATGACTCCTCCGGCAATAATATTAGAAAAAATGACACAGGACTAACAGGTACGATGCATTACGATATATTTCGACGTATTACACGTTTACAAACGGTTCTGCTGCATTCGATACACTGCAAGTACGAATTCCGCATATTACAGTATATTATATTTGTAGACACATACTAATCACGTTTGTGACTGTATTACACTTAATTACACCTCAATGACCCATTGAGTCGGAATTTATTAGGGAACAGTCGCATTTTATCGCGATCTAACACGAATGACCGTTAGTGACATCAAATCTGAATGGATTTGACATGACTCTTCCGGCAATAATATTAGAAAAAATGACACAGGACTAACAGGTACGATGCATTACGATATATTTCGACGTATTACACGTTTACAAACGGTTCTGCTGCATTCGATACACTGCAAGTACGAATTCCGCATATTACCGTATATTATATTTGTAGACACATACTAATCACGTTTGTGACTGTATTACACTTAATTACACCTCAATGACCCATTGAGTCGGAATTTATTAGGGAACAGTCGCATTTTATCGCGATCTAACACGAATGACCGTTAGTGACATCAAATCTGAATGGATTTGACATGACTCTTCCGGCAATAATATTAGAAAAAATGACACAGGACTAACAGGTACGATGCATTACGATATATTTCGACGTATTACACGTTTACAAACGGTTCTGCTGCATTCGATACACTGCAAGTACGAATTCCGCATATTACAGTATATTATATTTGTAGACACATACTAATCACGTTTGTGACTGTATTACACTTAATTACACCTCAATGACCCATTGAGTCGGAATTTATTAGGGAACAGTCGCATTTTATCGCGATCTAACACGAATGACCGTTAGTGACATCAAATCTGAATGGATTTGACATCACTCTTCCCTCAATAATATTAGAAAAAATGACACAGGACTAACAGGTACGATGCATTACGATATATTTCGACGTATTACACGTTTACAAACGGTTCTGCTGCATTCGATACACTGCAACTACGAATTCCGCATATTACAGTATATTATATTTGTAAACACATACTAATCACGTTTGTGACTGTATTACACTTAATTACACCTCAATGACCCATTGAGTCGGAATTTATTAGGGAACAGTCGCATTTTATCGCGATCTAACACGAATGACCGTTAGTGACATCAAATCTGAATGGATTTGACATGACTCTTCCGGCAATAATATTAGAAAAAATGACACAGGACTAACAGGTACGATGCATTACGATATATTTCGACGTATTACACGTTTACAAACGGTTCTGCTGCATTCGATACACTGCAAGTACGAATTCCGCATATTACAGTATATTATATTTGTAGACACATACTAATCACGTTTGTGACTGTATTACACTTAATTACACCTCAATGACCCATTGAGTCGGAATTTATTAGGGAACAGTCGCATTTTATCGCGATCTAACACGAATGACCGTTAGTGACATCAAATCTGAATGGATTTGACATGACTCTTCCGGCAATAATATTAGAAAAAATGACACAGGACTAACAGGTACGATGCATTACGATATATTTCGACGTATTACACGTTTACAAACGGTTCTGCTGCATTCGATACACTGCAAGTACGAATTCCGCATATTACCGTATATTATATTTGTAGACACATACTAATCACGTTTGTGACTGTATTACACTTAATTACACCTCAATGACCCATTGAGTCGGAATTTATTAGGGAACAGTCGCATTTTATCGCGATCTAACACGAATGACCGTTAGTGACATCAAATCTGAATGGATTTGACATCACGTTTCCCTCAATAATATTAGAAAGAATGACACAGGACTAACAGGTACGATGCATTACGATATATTTCGACGTATTACACGTTTACAAACGGTTCTGCTGCATTCGATACACTGCAAGTACGAATTCCGCATATTACCGTATATTATATTTGTAGACACATACTAATCACGTTTGTGACTGTATTACACTTAATTACACCTCAATGACCCATTGAGTCGGAATTTATTAGGGAACAGTCGCATTTTATCGCGATCTAACACGAATGACCGTTAGTGACATCAAATCTGAATGGATTTGACATGACTCTTCCGGCAATAATATTAGAAAAAATGACACAGGACTAACAGGTACGATGCATTACGATATATTTCGACGTATTACACGTTTACAAACGGTTCTGCTGCATTCGATACACTGCAAGTACGAATTCCGCATATTACCGTATATTATATTTGTAGACACATACTAATCACGTTTGTGACTGTATTACACTTAATTACACCTCAATGACCCATTGAGTCGGAATTTATTAGGGAACAGTCGCATTTTATCGCGATCTAACACGAATGACCGTTAGTGACATCAAATCTGAATGGATTTGACATCACTCTTCCGGCAATAATATTAGAAAAAATGACACAGGACTAACAGGTACGATGCATTACGATATATTTCGACGTATTACACGTTTACAAACGGTTCTGCTGCATTCGATACACTGCAACTTCGAATTCCGCATATTACCGTATATTATATTTGTAGACACATACTAATCACGTTTGTGACTGTATTACACTTAATTACACCTCAATGACCCATTGAGTCGGAATTTATTAGGGAACAGTCGCATTTTATCGCGATCTAACACGAATGACCGTTAGTGACATCAAATCTGAATGGATTTGACATGACTCTTCCGGCAATAATATTAGAAAAAATGACACAGGACTAACAGGTACGATGCATTACGATATATTTCGACGTATTACACGTTTACAAACGGTTCTGCTGCATTCGATACACTGCAAGTACGAATTCCGCATATTACAGTATATTATATTTGTAGACACATACTAATCACGTTTGTGACTGTATTACACTTAATTACACCTCAATGACCCATTGAGTCGGAATTTATTAGGGAACAGTCGCATTTTATCGCGATCTAACACGAATGACCGTTAGTGACATCAAATCTGAATGGATTTGACATGACTCTTCCGGCAATAATATTAGAAAAAATGACACAGGACTAACAGGTACGATGCATTACGATATATTTCGACGTATTACACGTTTACAAACGGTTCTGCTGCATTCGATACACTGCAAGTACGAATTCCGCATATTACCGTATATTATATTTGTAGACACATACTAATCACGTTTGTGACTGTATTACACTTAATTACACCTCAATGACCCATTGAGTCGGAATTTATTAGGGAACAGTCGCATTTTATCGCGATCTAACACGAATGACCGTTAGTGACATCAAATCTGAATGGATTTGACATGACTCTTCCGGCAATAATATTAGAAAAAATGACACAGGACTAACAGGTACGATGCATTACGATATATTTCGACGTATTACACGTTTACAAACGGTTCTGCTGCATTCGATACACTGCAACTACGAATTCCGCATATTACAGTATATTATATTTGTAGACACATACTAATCACGTTTGTGACTGTATTACACTTAATTACACCTCAATGACCCATTGAGTCGGAATTTATTAGGGAACAGTCGCATTTTATCGCGATCTAACACGAATGACCGTTAGTGACATCAAATCTGAATGGATTTGACATGACTCTTCCGGCAATAATATTAGAAAAAATGACACAGGACTAACAGGTACGATGCATTACGATATATTTCGACGTATTACACGTTTACAAACGGTTCTGCTGCATTCGATACACTGCAAGTACGAATTCCGCATATTACAGTATATTATATTTGTAGACACATACTAATCACGTTTGTGACTGTATTACACTTAATTACACCTCAATGACCCATTGAGTCGGAATTTATTAGGGAACAGTCGCATTTTATCGCGATCTAACACGAATGACCGTTAGTGACATCAAATCTGAATGGATTTGACATGACTCTTCCGGCAATAATATTAGAAAAAATGACACAGGACTAACAGGTACGATGCATTACGATATATTTCGACGTATTACACGTTTACAAACGGTTCTGCTGCATTCGATACACTGCAAGTACGAATTCCGCATATTACCGTATATTATATTTGTAGACACATACTAATCACGTTTGTGACTGTATTACACTTAATTACACCTCAATGACCCATTGAGTCGGAATTTATTAGGGAACAGTCGCATTTTATCGCGATCTAACACGAATGACCGTTAGTGACATCAAATCTGAATGGATTTGACATTACTCTTCCGGCAATAATATTAGAAAAAATGACACAGGACTAACAGGTACGATGCATTACGATATATTTCGACGTATTACACGTTTACAAACGGTTCTGCTGCATTCGATACACTGCAACTACGAATTCCGCATATTACAGTACATTATATTTGTAAACACATACTAATCACGTTTGTGACTGTATTACACTTAATTACACCTCAATGACCCATTGAGTCGGAATTTATTAGGGAACAGTCGCATTTTATCGCGATCTAACACGAATGACCGTTAGTGACATCAAATCTGAATGGATTTGACATGACTCTTCCGGCAATAATATTAGAAAAAATGACACAGGACTAACAGGTACGATGCATTACGATATATTTCGACGTATTACACGTTTACAAACGGTTCTGCTGCATTCGATACACTGCAAGTACGAATTCCGCATATTACCGTATATTATATTTGTAGACACATACTAATCACGTTTGTGACTGTATTACACTTAATTACACCTCAATGACCCATTGAGTCGGAATTTATTAGGGAACAGTCGCATTTTATCGCGATCTAACACGAATGACCGTTAGTGACATCAAATCTGAATGGATTTGACATGACTCTTCCGGCAATAATATTAGAAAAAATGACACAGGACTAACAGGTACGATGCATTACGATATATTTCGACGTATTACACGTTTACAAACGGTTCTGCTGCATTCGATACACTGCAAGTACGAATTCCGCATATTACCGTATATTATATTTGTAGACACATACTAATCACGTTTGTGACTGTATTACACTTAATTACACCTCAATGACCCATTGAGTCGGAATTTATTAGGGAACAGTCGCATTTTATCGCGATCTAACACGAATGACCGTTAGTGACATCAAATCTGAATGGATTTGACATGACTCTTCCGGCAATAATATTAGAAAAAATGACACAGGACTAACAGGTACGATGCATTACGATATATTTCGACGTATTACACGTTTACAAACGGTTCTGCTGCATTCGATACACTGCAAGTACGAATTCCGCATATTACCGTATACTATATTTGTAGACACATACTAATCACGTTTGTGACTGTATTACACTTAATTACACCTCAATGACCCATTGAGTCGGAATTTATTAGGGAACAGTCGCATTTTATCGCGATCTAACACGAATGACCGTTAGTGACATCAAATCTGAATGGATTTGACATCACGTTTCCCTCAATAATATTAGAAAAAATGACACAGGACTAACAGGTACGATGCATTACGATATATTTCGACGTATTACACGTTTACAAACGGTTCTGCTGCATTCGATACACTGCAAGTACGAATTCCGCATATTACAGTATATTATATTTGTAAACACATACTAATCACGTTTGTGACTGTATTACACTTAATTACACCTCAATGACCCATTGAGTCGGAATTTATTAGGGAACAGTCGCATTTTATCGCGATCTAACACGAATGACCGTTAGTGACATCAAATCTGAATGGATTTGACATGACTCTTCCGGCAATAATATTAGAAAAAATGACACAGGACTAACAGGTACGATGCATTACGATATATTTCGACGTATTACACGTTTACAAACGGTTCTGCTGCATTCGATACACTGCAAGTACGAATTCCGCATATTACCGTATATTATATTTGTAGACACATACTAATCACGTTTGTGACTGTATTACACTTAATTACACCTCAATGACCCATTGAGTCGGAATTTATTAGGGAACAGTCGCATTTTATCGCGATCTAACACGAATGACCGTTAGTGACATCAAATCTGAATGGATTTGACATGACTCTTCCGGCAATAATATTAGAAAAAATGACACAGGACTAACAGGTACGATGCATTACGATATATTTCGACGTATTACACGTTTACAAACGGTTCTGCTGCATTCGATACACTGCAAGTACGAATTCCGCATATTACAGTATATTATATTTGTAGACACATACTAATCACGTTTGTGACTGTATTACACTTAATTACACCTCAATGACCCATTGAGTCGGAATTTATTAGGGAACAGTCGCATTTTATCGCGATCTAACACGAATGACCGTTAGTGACATCAAATCTGAATGGATTTGACATGACTCTTCCGGCAATAATATTAGAAAAAATGACACAGGACTAACAGGTACGATGCATTACGATATATTTCGACGTATTACACGTTTACAAACGGTTCTGCTGCATTCGATACACTGCAAGTACGAATTCCGCATATTACAGTATATTATATTTGTAGACACATACTAATCACGTTTGTGACTGTATTACACTTAATTACACCTCAATGACCCATTGAGTCGGAATTTATTAGGGAACAGTCGCATTTTATCGCGATCTAACACGAATGACCGTTAGTGACATCAAATCTGAATGGATTTGACATGACTCTTCCGGCAATAATATTAGAAAAAATGACACAGGACTAACAGGTACGATGCATTACGATATATTTCGACGTATTACACGTTTACAAACGGTTCTGCTGCATTCGATACACTGCAAGTACGAATTCCGCATATTACCGTATATTATATTTGTAGACACATACTAATCACGTTTGTGACTGTATTACACTTAATTACACCTCAATGACCCATTGAGTCGGAATTTATTAGGGAACAGTCGCATTTTATCGCGATCTAACACGAATGACCGTTAGTGACATCAAATCTGAATGGATTTGACATGACTCTTCCGGCAATAATATTAGAAAAAATGACACAGGACTAACAGGTACGATGCATTACGATATATTTCGACGTATTACACGTTTACAAACGGTTCTGCTGCATTCGATACACTGCAAGTACGAATTCCGCATATTACCGTATATTATATTTGTAGACACATACTAATCACGTTTGTGACTGTATTACACTTAATTACACCTCAATGACCCATTGAGTCGGAATTTATTAGGGAACAGTCGCATTTTATCGCGATCTAACACGAATGACCGTTAGTGACATCAAATCTGAATGGATTTGACATGACTCTTCCGGCAATAATATTAGAAAAAATGACACAGGACTAACAGGTACGATGCATTACGATATATTTCGACGTATTACACGTTTACAAACGGTTCTGCTGCATTCGATACACTGCAAGTACGAATTCCGCATATTACCGTATATTATATTTGTAGACACATACTAATCACGTTTGTGACTGTATTACACTTAATTACACCTCAATGACCCATTGAGTCGGAATTTATTAGGGAACAGTCGCATTTTATCGCGATCTAACACGAATGACCGTTAGTGACATCAAATCTGAATGGATTTGACATCACGTTTCCCTCAATAATATTAGAAAAAATGACACAGGACTAACAGGTACGATGCATTACGATATATTTCGACGTATTACACGTTTACAAACGGTTCTGCTGCATTCGATACACTGCAAGTACGAATTCCGCATATTACAGTATATTATATTTGTAAACACATACTAATCACGTTTGTGACTGTATTACACTTAATTACACCTCAATGACCCATTGAGTCGGAATTTATTAGGGAACAGTCGCATTTTATCGCGATCTAACACGAATGACCGTTAGTGACATCAAATCTGAATGGATTTGACATGACTCTTCCGGCAATAATATTAGAAAAAATGACACAGGACTAACAGGTACGATGCATTACGATATATTTCGACGTATTACACGTTTACAAACGGTTCTGCTGCATTCGATACACTGCAAGTACGAATTCCGCATATTACCGTATATTATATTTGTAGACACATACTAATCACGTTTGTGACTGTATTACACTTAATTACACCTCAATGACCCATTGAGTCGGAATTTATTAGGGAACAGTCGCATTTTATCGCGATCTAACACGAATGACCGTTAGTGACATCAAATCTGAATGGATTTGACATGACTCTTCCGGCAATAATATTAGAAAAAATGACACAGGACTAACAGGTACGATGCATTACGATATATTTCGACGTATTACACGTTTACAAACGGTTCTGCTGCATTCGATACACTGCAAGTACGAATTCCGCATATTACCGTATATTATATTTGTAGACACATACTAATCACGTTTGTGACTGTATTACACTTAATTACACCTCAATGACCCATTGAGTCGGAATTTATTAGGGAACAGTCGCATTTTATCGCGATCTAACACGAATGACCGTTAGTGACATCAAATCTGAATGGATTTGACATGACTCTTCCGGCAATAATATTAGAAAAAATGACACAGGACTAACAGGTACGATGCATTACGATATATTTCGACGTATTACACGTTTACAAACGGTTCTGCTGCATTCGATACACTGCAAGTACGAATTCCGCATATTACCGTATATTATATTTGTAGACACATACTAATCACGTTTGTGACTGTATTACACTTAATTACACCTCAATGACCCATTGAGTCGGAATTTATTAGGGAACAGTCGCATTTTATCGCGATCTAACACGAATGACCGTTAGTGACATCAAATCTGAATGGATTTGACATGACTCTTCCGGCAATAATATTAGAAAAAATGACACAGGACTAACAGGTACGATGCATTACGATATATTTCGACGTATTACACGTTTACAAACGGTTCTGCTGCATTCGATACACTGCAAGTACGAATTCCGCATATTACCGTATATTATATTTGTAGACACATACTAATCACGTTTGTGACTGTATTACACTTAATTACACCTCAATGACCCATTGAGTCGGAATTTATTAGGGAACAGTCGCATTTTATCGCGATCTAACACGAATGACCGTTAGTGACATCAAATCTGAATGGATTTGACATGACTCTTCCGGCAATAATATTAGAAAAAATGACACAGGACTAACAGGTACGATGCATTACGATATATTTCGACGTATTACACGTTTACAAACGGTTCTGCTGCATTCGATACACTGCAAGTACGAATTCCGCATATTAGAGTATATTATATTTGTAAACACATACTAATCACGTTTGTGACTGTATTACACTTAATTACACCTCAATGACCCATTGAGTCGGAATTTATTAGGGAACAGTCGCATTTTATCGCGATCTAACACGAATGACCGTTAGTGACATCAAATCTGAATGGATTTGACATCACGTTTCCCTCAATAATATTAGAAAGAATGACACAGGACTAACAGGTACGATGCATTACGATATATTTCGACGTATTACACGTTTACAAACGGTTCTGCTGCATTCGATACACTGCAAGTACGAATTCCGCATATTACAGTATATTATATTTGTAGACACATACTAATCACGTTTGTGACTGTATTACACTTAATTACACCTCAATGACCCATTGAGTCGGAATTTATTAGGGAACAGTCGCATTTTATCGCGATCTAACACGAATGACCGTTAGTGACATCAAATCTGAATGGATTTGACATGAGTCTTCCGGCAATAATATTAGAAAAAATGACACAGGACTAACAGGTACGATGCATTACGATATATTTCGACGTATTACACGTTTACAAACGGTTCTGCTGCATTCGATACACTGCAAGTACGAATTCCGCATATTACAGTATATTATATTTGTAGACACATACTAATCACGTTTGTGACTGTATTACACTTAATTACACCTCAATGACCCATTGAGTCGGAATTTATTAGGGAACAGTCGCATTTTATCGCGATCTAACACGAATGACCGTTAGTGACATCAAATCTGAATGGATTTGACATGACTCTTCCGGCAATAATATTAGAAAAAATGACACAGGACTAACAGGTACGATGCATTACGATATATTTCGACGTATTACACGTTTACAAACGGTTCTGCTGCATTCGATACACTGCAAGTACGAATTCCGCATATTACAGTATATTATATTTGTAGACACATACTAATCACGTTTGTGACTGTATTACACTTAATTACACCTCAATGACCCATTGAGTCGGAATTTATTAGGGAACAGTCGCATTTTATCGCGATCTAACACGAATGACCGTTAGTGACATCAAATCTGAATGGATTTGACATGACTCTTCCGGCAATAATATTAGAAAAAATGACACAGGACTAACAGGTACGATGCATTACGATATATTTCGACGTATTACACGTTTACAAACGGTTCTGCTGCATTCGATACACTGCAAGCACGAATTCCGCATATTACCGTATATTATATTTGTAGACACATACTAATCACGTTTGTGACTGTATTACACTTAATTACACCTCAATGACCCATTGAGTCGGAATTTATTAGGGAACAGTCGCATTTTATCGCGATCTAACACGAATGACCGTTAGTGACATCAAATCTGAATGGATTTGACATCACGTTTCCCTCAATAATATTAGAAAAAATGACACAGGACTAACAGGTACGATGCATTACGATATATTTCGACGTATTACACGTTTACAAACGGTTCTGCTGCATTCGATACACTGCAACTACGAATTCCGCATATTACAGTATATTATATTTGTAAACACATACTAATCACGTTTGTGACTGTATTACACTTAATTACACCTCAATGACCCATTGAGTCGGAATTTATTAGGGAACAGTCGCATTTTATCGCGATCTAACACGAATGACCGTTAGTGACATCAAATCTGAATGGATTTGACATCACGTTTCCCTCAATAATATTAGAAAGAATGACACAGGACTAACAGGTACGATGCATTACGATATATTTCGACGTATTACACGTTTACAAACGGTTCTGCTGCATTCGATACACTGCAAGTACGAATTCCGCATATTACTGTATATTATATTTGTAGACACATACTAATCACGTTTGTGATTGTATTACACTTAATTACACCTCAATGACCCATTGAGTCGGAATTTATTAGGGAACAGTCGCATTTTATCGCGATCTAACACGAATGACCGTTAGTGACATCAAATCTGAATGGATTTGACATGACTCTTCCGGCAATAATATTAGAAAAAATGACACAGGACTAACAGGTACGATGCATTACGATATATTTCGACGTATTACACGTTTACAAACGGTTCTGCTGCATTCGATACACTGCAACTACGAATTCCGCATATTACAGAACATAATATTTGTAAACACATACTAATCACGTTTGTGACTGTATTACACTTAATTACACCTCAATGACCCATTGAGTCGGAATTTATTAGGGAACAGTCGCATTTTATCGCGATCTAACACGAATGACCGTTAGTGACATCAAATCTGAATGGATTTGACATGACTCTTCCGGCAATAATATTAGAAAAAATGACACAGGACTAACAGGTACGATGCATTACGATATATTTCGACGTATTACACGTTTACAAACGGTTCTGCTGCATTCGATACACTGCAAGTACGAATTCCGCATATTACCGTAAATTATATTTGTAGACACATACTAATCACGTTTGTGACTGTATTACACTTAATTACACCTCAATGACCCATTGAGTCGGAATTTATTAGGGAACAGTCGCATTTTATCGCGATCTAACACGAATGACCGTTAGTGACATCAAATCTGAATGGATTTGACATGACTCTTCCGGCAATAATATTAGAAAAAATGACACAGGACTAACAGGTACGATGCATTACGATATATTTCGACGTATTACACGTTTACAAACGGTTCTGCTGCATTCGATACACTGCAAGTACGAATTCCGCATATTACCGTATATTATATTTGTAGACACATACTAATCACGTTTGTGACTGTATTACACTTAATTACACCTCAATGACCCATTGAGTCGGAATTTATTAGGGAACAGTCGCATTTTATCGCGATCTAACACGAATGACCGTTAGTGACATCAAATCTGAATGGATATGACATCACGTTTCCCCCAATAATATTAGAAAGAATGACACAAGACTAACAGGCACGATGCATTACGATATATTTCCACGTATTACAGGTTTACAAACGGCTCTGCTGCATTCGATACAATGCAAGTACGAATTTCGCATATTACCGTATATTATATTTGTAGACATATACTAATCACGTTTGTGACTGTATTACACTTAATTACACCTCAATGACCCATTGAGTCGGAATTTATTAGGGAACAGTCGCATTTTATCGCGATCTAACACGAATGACCGTTAGTGACATCAAATCTGAATGGATTGGACATCACTCTTCCAACAATAATATTAGAAAAAATGACACAGGACTAACAGGTACGATGCATTACGATATATTTCGACGTATTACACGTTTACAAACGGTTCTGCTGCATTCGATACACTGCAACTACGAATTCCGCATATTACAGTACATAATATTTGTAAACACATACTAATCACGTTTGTGACTGTATTACACTTAATTACACCTCAATGACCCATTGAGTCGGAATTTATTAGGGAACAGTCGCATTTTATCGCGATCTAACACGAATGACCGTTAGTGACATCAAATCTGAATGGATTTGACATGACTCTTCCGGCAATAATATTAGAAAAAATGACACAGGACTAACAGGTACGATGCATTACGATATATTTCGACGTATTACACGTTTACAAACGGTTCTGCTGCATTCGATACACTGCAAGTACGAATACCGCATATTAACTTACATTATATTTGTAGACACATACTAATCACGTTTGTGACTGTATTACACTTAATTACACCTCAATGACCCATTGAGTCGGAATTTATTAGGGAACAGTCGCATTTTATCGCGATCTAACACGAATGACCGTTAGTGACATCAAATCTGAATGGATTTGACATCACGTTTCCCTCAATAATATTAGAAAGAATGACACAGGACTAACAGGTACGATGCATTACGATATATTTCGACGTATTACACGTTTACAAACGGTTCTGCTGCATTCGATACACTGCAAATACGAATTCCGCATATTACCGTATATTATATTTGTAGACACATACTAATCACGTTTGTGACTGTATTACACTTAATTACACCTCAATGACCCATTGAGTCGGAATTTATTAGGGAACAGTCGCATTTTATCGCGATCTAACACGAATGACCGTTAGTGACATCAAATCTGAATGGATTTGACCTGACTCTTCCGGCAATAATATTAGAAAAAATGACACAGGACTAACAGGTACGATGCATTACGATATATTTCGACGTATTACACGTTTACAAACGGTTCTGCTGCATTCGATACACTGCAAGTACGAATTCCGCATATTACCGTATATTATATTTGTAGACACATACTAATCACGTTTGTGACTGTATTACACTTAATTACACCTCAATGACCCATTGAGTCGGAATTTATTAGGGAACAGTCGCATTTTATCGCGATCTAACACGAATGACCGTTAGTGACATCAAATCTGAATGGATTTGACATCACGTTTCCCTCAATAATATTAGAAAAAATGACACAGGACTAACAGGTACGATGCATTACGATATATTTCGACGTATTACACGTTTACAAACGGTTCTGCTGCATTCGATACACTGCAAGTACGAATTCCGCATATTACCGTATATTATATTTGTAGACACATACTAATCACGTTTGTGACTGTATTACACTTAATTACACCTCAATGACCCATTGAGTCGGAATTTATTAGGGAACAGTCGCATTTTATCGCGATCTAACACGAATGACCGTTAGTGACATCAAATCTGAATGGATTTGACATGACTCTTCCGGCAATAATATTAGAAAAAATGACACAGGACTAACAGGTACGATGCATTACGATATATTTCGACGTATTACACGTTTACAAACGGTTCTGCTGCATTCGATACACTGCAAGTACGAATTCCGCATATTACCGTATATTATATTTGTAGACACATACTAATCACGTTTGTGACTGTATTACACTTAATTACACCTCAATGACCCATTGAGTCGGAATTTATTAGGGAACAGTCGCATTTTATCGCGATCTAACACGAATGACCGTTAGTGACATCAAATCTGAATGGATTTGACATGACTCTTCCGGCAATAATATTAGAAAAAATGACACAGGACTAACAGGTACGATGCATTACGATATATTTCGACGTATTACACGTTTACAAACGGTTCTGCTGCATTCGATACACTGCAAGTACGAATTCCGCATATTACCGTATATTATATTTGTAGACACATACTAATCACGTTTGTGACTGTATTACACTTAATTACACCTCAATGACCCATTGAGTCGGAATTTATTAGGGAACAGTCGCATTTTATCGCGATCTAACACGAATGACCGTTAGTGACATCAAATCTGAATGGATTTGACATCACGTTTCCCTCAATAATATTAGAAAGAATGACACAGGACTAACAGGTACGATGCATTACGATATATTTCGACGTATTACACGTTTACAAACGGTTCTGCTGCATTCGATACACTGCAAGTACGAATTCCGCATATTAACGTATATTATATTTGTAGACACATACTAATCACGTTTGTGACTGTATTACACTTAATTACACCTCAATGACCCATTGAGTCGGAATTTATTAGGGAACAGTCGCATTTTATCGCGATCTAACACGAATGACCGTTAGTGACATCAAATCTGAATGGATTTGACATCACTTTTCCGGCAATAATATTAGAAAGAATGACACAGGACTAACAGGTACGATGCATTACGATATATTTCGACGTATTACACGTTTACAAACGGTTCTGCTGCATTCGATACACTGCAACTACGAATTCCGCATATTACAGTACATTATATTTGTAGACACATACTAATCACGTTTGTGACTGTATTACACTTAATTACACCTCAATGACCCATTGAGTCGGAATTTATTAGGGAACAGTCGCATTTTATCGCGATCTAACACGAATGACCGTTAGTGACATCAAATCTGAATGGATTTGACATGACTCTTCCGGCAATAATATTAGAAAAAATGACACAGGACTAACAGGTACGATGCATTACGATATATTTCGACGTATTACACGTTTACAAACGGTTCTGCTGCATTCGATACACTGCAAGTACGAATTCCGCATATTACAGTATATTATATTTGTAGACACATACTAATCACGTTTGTGACTGTATTACACTTAATTACACCTCAATGACCCATTGAGTCGGAATTTATTAGGGAACAGTCGCATTTTATCGCGATCTAACACGAATGACCGTTAGTGACATCAAATCTGAATGGATTTGACATGACTCTTCCGGCAATAATATTAGAAAAAATGACACAGGACTAACAGGTACGATGCATTACGATATATTTCGACGTATTACACGTTTACAAACGGTTCTGCTGCATTCGATACACTGCAAGTACGAATTCCGCATATTACAGTATATTATATTTGTAGACACATACTAATCACGTTTGTGACTGTATTACACTTAATTACACCTCAATGACCCATTGAGTCGGAATTTATTAGGGAACAGTCGCATTTTATCGCGATCTAACACGAATGACCGTTAGTGACATCAAATCTGAATGGATTTGACATCACTCTTCCGGCAATAATATTAGAAAAAATGACACAGGACTAACAGGTACGATGCATTACGATATATTTCGACGTATTACACGTTTACAAACGGTTCTGCTGCATTCGATACACTGCAAGTACGAATTCCGCATATTACAGTATATTATATTTGTAGACACATACTAATCACGTTTGTGACTGTATTACACTTAATTACACCTCAATGACCCATTGAGTCGGAATTTATTAGGGAACAGTCGCATTTTATCGCGATCTAACACGAATGACCGTTAGTGACATCAAATCTGAATGGATTTGACATCACTCTTCCGGCAATAATATTAGAAAAAATGACACAGGACTAACAGGTACGATGCATTACGATATATTTCGACGTATTACACGTTTACAAACGGTTCTGCTGCATTCGATACACTGCAAGTACGAATTCCGCATATTACCGTATATTATATTTGTAGACACATACTAATCACGTTTGTGACTGTATTACACTTAATTACACCTCAATGACCCATTGAGTCGGAATTTATTAGGGAACAGTCGCATTTTATCGCGATCTAACACGAATGACCGTTAGTGACATCAAATCTGAATGGATTTGACATGACTCTTCCGGCAATAATATTAGAAAAAATGACACAGGACTAACAGGTACGATGCATTACGATATATTTCGACGTATTACACGTTTACAAACGGTTCTGCTGCATTCGATACACTGCAAGTACGAATTCCGCATATTACCGTATATTATATTTGTAGACACATACTAATCACGTTTGTGACTGTATTACACTTAATTACACCTCAATGACCCATTGAGTCGGAATTTATTAGGGAACAGTCGCATTTTATCGCGATCTAACACGAATGACCGTTAGTGACATCAAATCTGAATGGATTTGACATCACGTTTCCCTCAATAATATTAGAAAGAATGACACAGGACTAACAGGTACGATGCATTACGATATATTTCGACGTATTACACGTTTACAAACGGTTCTGCTGCATTCGATACACTGCAAGTACGAATTCCGCATATTACCGTATATTATATTTGTAGACACATACTAATCACGTTTGTGACTGTATTACACTTAATTACACCTCAATGACCCATTGAGTCGGAATTTATTAGGGAACAGTCGCATTTTATCGCGATCTAACACGAATGACCGTTAGTGACATCAAATCTGAATGGATTTGACATCACGTTTCCCTCAATAATATTAGAAAGAATGACACAGGACTAACAGGTACGATGCATTACGATATATTTCGACGTATTACACGTTTACAAACGGTTCTGCTGCATTCGATACACTGCAAGTACGAATTCCGCATATTACAGTATATTATATTTGTAAACACATACTAATCACGTTTGTGACTGTATTACACTTAATTACACCTCAATGACCCATTGAGTCGGAATTTATTAGGGAACAGTCGCATTTTATCGCGATCTAACACGAATGACCGTTAGTGACATCAAATCTGAATGGATTTGACATCACTCTACCCGCAATAATATTAGAAAAAATGACACAGGACTAACAGGTACGATGCATTACGATATATTTCGACGTATTACACGTTTACAAACGGTTCTGCTGCATTCGATACACTGCAAGTACGAATTCCGCATATTACCGTATATTATATTTGTAGACACATACTAATCACGTTTGTGACTGTATTACACTTAATTACACCTCAATGACCCATTGAGTCGGAATTTATTAGGGAACAGTCGCATTTTATCGCGATCTAACACGAATGACCGTTAGTGACATCAAATCTGAATGGATTTGACATGACTCTTCCGGCAATAATATTAGAAAAAATGACACAGGACTAACAGGTACGATGCATTACGATATATTTCGACGTATTACACGTTTACAAACGGTTCTGCTGCATTCGATACACTGCAAGTACGAATTCCGCATATTACAGTATATTATATTTGTAGACACATACTAATCACGTTTGTGACTGTATTACACTTAATTACACCTCAATGACCCATTGAGTCGGAATTTATTAGGGAACAGTCGCATTTTATCGCGATCTAACACGAATGACCGTTAGTGACATCAAATCTGAATGGATTTGACATCACTCTTCCGGCAATAATATTAGAAAAAATGACACAGGACTAACAGGTACGATGCATTACGATATATTTCGACGTATTACACGTTTACAAACGGTTCTGCTGCATTCGATACACTGCAAGTACGAATTCCGCATATTACAGTATATTATATTTGTAGACACATACTAATCACGTTTGTGACTGTATTACACTTAATTACACCTCAATGACCCATTGAGTCGGAATTTATTAGGGAACAGTCGCATTTTATCGCGATCTAACACGAATGACCGTTAGTGACATCAAATCTGAATGGATTTGACATCACTCTTCCGGCAATAATATTAGAAAAAATGACACAGGACTAACAGGTACGATGCATTACGATATATTTCGACGTATTACACTTTTACAAACGGTTCTGCTGCATTCGATACACTGCAACTACGAATTCCGCATATTACAGTATATTATATTTGTAAACACATACTAATCACGTTTGTGACTGTATTACACTTAATTACACCTCAATGACCCATTGAGTCGGAATTTATTAGGGAACAGTCGCATTTTATCGCGATCTAACACGAATGACCGTTAGTGACATCAAATCTGAATGGATTTGACATGACTCTTCCTGCAATAATATTAGAAAAAATGACACAGGACTAACAGGTACGATGCATTACGATATATTTCGACGTATTACACGTTTACAAACGGTTCTGCTGCATTCGATACACTGCAAGTACGAATTCCGCATATTACCGTATATTATATTTGTAGACACATACTAATCACGTTTGTGACTGTATTACACTTAATTACACCTCAATGACCCATTGAGTCGGAATTTATTAGGGAACAGTCGCATTTTATCGCGATCTAACACGAATGACCGTTAGTGACATCAAATCTGAATGGATTTGACATCACTCTTCCGGCAATAATATTAGAAAAAATGACACAGGACTAACAGGTACGATGCATTACGATATATTTCGACGTATTACACGTTTACAAACGGTTCTGCTGCATTCGATACACTGCAATTACGAATTCCGCATATTACAGTATATAATATTTGTAGACACATACTAATCACGTTTGTGACTGTATTACACTTAATTACACCTCAATGACCCATTGAGTCGGAATTTATTAGGGAACAGTCGCATTTTATCGCGATCTAACACGAATGACCGTTAGTGACATCAAATCTGAATGGATTTGACATGACTCTTCCGGCAATAATATTAGAAAAAATTGCACAGGACTAACAGGTACGATGCATTACGATATATTTCGACGTATTACACGTTTACAAACGGTTCTGCTGCATTCGATACACTGCAAGTACGAATTCCGCATATTACCGTATATTATATTTGTAGACACATACTAATCACGTTTGTGACTGTATTACACTTAATTACACCTCAATGACCCATTGAGTCGGAATTTATTAGGGAACAGTCGCATTTTATCGCGATCTAACACGAATGACCGTTAGTGACATCAAATCTGAATGGATTTGACATCACGTTTCCGGCAATAATATTAGAAAAAATGACACAGGACTAACAGGTACGATGCATTACGATATATTTCGACGTATTACACGTTTACAAACGGTTCTGCTGCATTCGATACACTGCAAGTACGAATTCCGCATATTACCGTATATTATATTTGTAGACACATACTAATCACGTTTGTGACTGTATTACACTTAGTTACACCTCAATGTCCCATTGAGTCGGAATTTATTAGGGAACAGTCGCATTTTATCGCGATCTAACACGAATGACCGTTAGTGACATCAAATCTGAATGGATTTGACATGACTCATCCGGCAATAATATTAGAAAAGTTGACACAGGACTACAGGTACGATGCATTACGATATATATCGACGTATTTCACGTTTACAAACGGTTCTGCTGCATTCGATACACTTCAAGTGCGAATTCCGCATATTACCGTATATTATATTTGTAAACACATACTAATCACGTTTGTGACTGTATTACACTTAATTACACCTCAATGACCCATTGAGTCGGAATTTATTAGGGAACAGACGCATTTTATCGCGATCTAACACGAATGACCGTTAGTGACATCAAATCTGAATGGATTTGACATCACGTTTCCCTCAATAATATTAGAAAAAATGACACAGGACTAACAGGTACGATGCATTACGATATATTTCGACGTATTACACGTTTACAAACGGTTCTGCTGCATTCGATAAACTGCAAGTACGAATTCCGCATATTACAGTATATTATATTTGTAAACACATACTAATCACGTTTGTGACTGTATTACACTTAATTACACCTCAATGACCCATTGAGTCGGAATTTATTAGGGAACAGTCGCATTTTATCGCGATCTAACACGAATGACCGTTAGTGACATCAAATCTGAATGGATTTGACATGACTCTTCCGGCAATAATATTAGAAAAAATGACACAGGACTAACAGGTACGATGCATTACGATATATTTCGACGTATTACACGTTTACAAACGGTTCTGCTGCATTCGATACACTGCAAGTACGAATTCCGCATATTACAGTATATTATATTTGTAGACACATACTAATCACGTTTGTGACTGTATTACACTTAATTACACCTCAATGACCCATTGAGTCGGAATTTATTAGGGAACAGTCGCATTTTATCGCGATCTAACACGAATGACCGTTAGTGACATCAAATCTGAATGGATTTGACATCACGTTTCCCTCAATAATATTAGAAAAAATGACACAGGACTAACAGGTACGATGCATTACGATATATTTCGACGTATTACACGTTTACAAACGGTTCTGCTGCATTCGATACACTGCAAGTACGAATTCCGCATATTACCG